>JARDXD010001765.1:0-16357 GCA_029218145.1 Aphanocladium album
AAATTGAGGGAGCCACCCCCTTAGGGTGTCTCCAGGCGTATGAGCGCCCACAGTACTAGTTTCAACCAATCAACCAATTACCTCTATGACTAGAAACTGCCCTGCGTGACATGGGGTGGCACTGGACGGCCCCACTCTACAGCCCACTGAGACGGCGCCCGAAGGACGGCAATAGGATGCGAATAGGCCAGATCGCCTACTTGCGAACAGAAACAAATTATTAATGATTGGTTCTTTGCATCCCTTTAACTCTAAAGTACAAGTTTCCTCCTCAATAGCGAAAATGCGGCCGCTTTGTTACCGGCCGTAAGAAACGACATGAAACTGTTGATAGCCACCAGCGTGTCAATGTCCGCGTTTCGGCGCTCCACATCGTTAGCCTCAATTGCCTTTGAATACAAGTTCGAGCCTAGCTGGCTGAGACCCAGCAGCTGAAAAAGACGGCCCGTGTTGTAATATCTTTCAGCAAGCGGTCTTGCTCCGCTGCCCTCGTCTGCCTCTAGGTAGAGGCTTATGAAGGCTTGTCCTTGCAAAAGCAGATATTGGCGATTGGTAGACTGTCGTTTCAGTCCGTAGTGTACGTACGCCAAGCCTAGGCTCAAGTTTACCATGGCATTACGAGGGTCAAGTGATCGTGCTCGTAAGAAGTAGCCTAGAAGGCCACAGTCAGATGAATGATCATGCATCGTTGTACCCGTCACTTACTGATAGCGTATGTATAGCTCGTAGATGTGAATAAGATGTGGCCGTAAAGCATCAAAAGACATACGTCCATGTCAATTTTAGAAAAGGTAGCTTCCCCGGCGTCGGATGGATTAAACTTGGTGGCAAAAAGCTCTTCGTAGCTGTTGTCGATGGCACGAATCTGTCGCAAAATAAACTTTTGTGCCGGACCCGACGTGTACCAAGAGACAGGCGACTGGCATAGCTTGGAGAGCAATGCAAACATGCGATTCGAGTCGGACATTACACCGTCTCGCATTAGATGTCTGGCAATTGCGACACATCGTTCTTCATCATTTGTGTAAATAGCACAGACTGTAACTGTTAGCATGTCCTCCTGGGCAAGAGATGAGAAGGCACGTACCGGTCCATGCGATGTGAATGAGGAATTCATGATTCGAGGCTTGGAAAACTACCGAATCTTTGGCAGCCTCACATACCTGATATGCCTCTTCTCTTTGGTGATTTACAGCAAGCCCAATGGCATAATCCAAGAATATGTTCAGCCAATTGTCAAAGGAGATACCTTGGTGCATTCCTTGCTGGGTGCCAGCCATGCTATTATCCGCTTGGGGTGCTAGGGCTAATTGCAAAATTGTCAATAAGACCAAATCCTTGATGTTACTTGAAAACTTACATCTTGTCAAGCGCTCATACATTTGAGACAACTCGCTCTCTGGCGCTTGGGGAGTCGTGGACACAGACGCTGGCTTCTTTCGCAGGAAGTGGAGATATTTGTCCCACGAATAGAACCGCTTTAGCGATCTGAAGTCGTCGACCAAGTCCCGTGATGCATTCATCCATTGCTGAGCAAGATCTGTCTGTCCCTGAGAAATTCGAAGTTTCAGGTCCCTCACGATATCGTACTGCTGAGATAGCTTGATGGCACGTGCTTGTTCATCTTGGCGCAGTGTATCAGCACCAGCTAACCTCTTCGGCCGGTATCGCCTTGGTACGCGTGATTGTTTGTTTTGCCCACCAGTGGCAGTGCTCTGATCATGTTGCGACATGCGACGTCGCAGTTCATCGTGCGTAGCGCCTAGACGGCCACTGATGTCCATTCTCATATGGCCGGCTTGGTGGTGTTGCGCATCTTGCAGTGCCATGGCTTCTGCTGCTAAAATAAGGGCCTCTTCGCCTTCCTTGGCCTTTTCATACATGTTGGCTAGCTCAATTCGCGCATCTATCGAGTCTTCATCGACATCGATTGCGGAGAGAAAGCATTCCTCCGCTTTTGGTTGCTCTCCGGCAAGAATGTAGCACCTACCAAGTTGCAAGAGTATAGTAGAATCTGGAATGTCGGAAGTCTCTCTGAATATTTCCAGTATCTTGGTGGCTTTATCTGAGATACCGCTCTTCATGAGTTCCTCAGCGAGGTCATACGCGACAGAAGGGAATTCAGCGATAAAATCCCGAGAATTCTGTGCGGAGGGGTCAAAGAGTTTGAGATGTAGCTAATAGCCGTTAGTCTTGAGTTCGAAGCAACATCTGCGTTCATGCTATCTCACCATTGCCTCATTCTTCTCCAGTAGTCTCAAACGCAAGGTAGCCAGTCTCATTCTAAGATCCAGTGGCAATGATTCTCCATATAAAGATTCTGGGAATGATGAGTTGACAAATTCAGGGCATTCGTTTCGCCTGTCGTTATCCTGATCCCATTCACGATCGTCATCTTGGAACCCGTCCCAGTATTCTTCGGAGGCCCTGCCGACCATCCACCTAGCGAGAGCCTTGAGTTCCTTGATCGTCTCGCGGTAGCTTCCACTTGATGCGCATAGATCGATATAAATGCCTATGTCGTACCAGACCCCTTCGAACCTGTCGCCGGAGCCGGTCGGTATGACCAGGTCGAAGAAACGCCGATATGCCGTTTTTGCAGATACGGTAGCCGATGAATTTTCTTTGTTATCGGCACATGTTTCTGCAAGTTTCCGAACAATGTCCAGGTCAGCAGGTCTTTGCTTGAGGAGATAGTTGTATTCCAGCATTGCCTGTGAGTAGTGACCTTGGCTGTGGCACACGGCTGCTTTGCCCAGTCTCGCTTCAACATTGTGAGGGTCGGCTCTAAGGGCGGCCGAATAACAAAGTCTTGCGGTTTTAACATTTGCCTCCTCATTGTCTCCTATGTTGTCCAGGGCATATGATGCGCACGACAGCCAACCGCCAATGTCTTTGGGTCGCAGGTGCGCCGCATATACCATCGCCGCCAGGGCACGGTCCAGCTCACCCTGCTCCCTGAATATAGAAGCCATTGCCGTCCATGCCTGATGCGTCTCTGCGTTGATTCTGATCACTTCGGATACAAGCTCTAGTGCGTGGTCATAATCGCCAGCCAGGAAGGCCTGGTTTACCCTCGATAGGCGCGCTGTGATGTCGCCTCGAGGCTTTGCTGCCTTTCGGGGACCGCGGGATCCCCTTCCTCGCGATCCACCGCGTGTTGGTCTATCATAGGCCTGACTGTCGCCGCCGCCACCATGCGAGGCTAGAAATTCACGGACGGACTCATCAAACTTGGCAATGTCCCCCTGGAGCTCCTCCAGGTCGGAGTCCGCATCAGAGTTATCATCGTGTGCGAGGCTGTCCATCGCTACGCCGAAAAACGAGACCAGAAAATGTAAAAAGTGAAAATTTTGCTCGTGTACAGATACTGGCCAAAAGTCCTGGATGGTCCAATGGTTGAGAGGTGCTAAGGCATCATGCCTCAATGCATCTCACAAACGCGTGAATTGACAACTCGACACTTGTTTTAAATCAAGTGCTGTATAAAGAGAGTCGCAGATCGCGGATTTCAGAGAGAAATAGTACCGCCAGCTCTGCTTGGCGACAGTTTCGTCCCCGTGTTGTGAAATAGATCTGAAAATGCAGGTCTCAAGCTTCCTCACTAGCGAGTGACGGGGTGCACGACCATATGTAAGGCCCCACATTCCGCCACCACTTCTAAACAATCACTCAAGAGGACATTTCTAGATAATCATGACGCATATAAAACTCGTAGGATTGTGTACATTAGTCAATGAAATTGCAGTACGATGCAGATTTCAACCAAAGCTCTGAACACAGATTTAAAGACGTAATGCTTCCGCATAAAGACACTGTCCAAGCCATTTGTCCATAATCACATATACGCCTCTCCATTCATGGGTGATTGAGGAACGAATTGGTCACTGTTTCCCTAATAAATCATTGCTATACCCACCCTGTACCTGCAGAATGGGCACTAACCAATGCGTCCTTCGGCCTTTGCATCTATGTGGCGTATTAGTAAAAAACGTAATGTGCGCTTGGCTTTTATTGAAACATACCCTTAACTTGCTCAAAGACCTTTAGCATCTTCCTCCGTGCACCGAGAGCATTTACACCGCGGTCCTCCAAGGCTTTATCGTCCAACTCGATAAGGTCAGTCCACTTCATGTCCTTTAGGTTGTCCGTGTACTTGTGCAGACGAAGGCTGCGGAGCCAGCTTGGGATATCCTGCAAAAGAGTCGGGTCTGTGGGATCCTCAGGTGGCTTGGAGCTACCCCGACGGCCTCTTGGGGAACGACCACGTACCATGTCCGAGTGGTCAGATAGGTAGCCCTCGTGGCCAGACAATGCCAGCTGGCTCAAGTTAACCGCAGGAATGCTGCTCGCCATGACGCCGGAAGAACCATCGTATGCGCTCAGAAAACCGTTGTGCTGAGGCGAGGCGAATTGTGCCATTTGCCCCATGGGTTGCTGCATAGAAAGGGCAGGCGATTTGGGTCGTGAGCGATTACCAAGGGCCATACCCTGCTGAGCTTGCAGTGCGAGGATTTGCTCTCGGCTCAGAACCTGACCATGTTCATTAATCATGACCACGTTAGCGCCGGGAATGTTGAGGCCGTGACCATGGGAGGGCGGGGATGATATTTGACTGCTCCCAGGGGCGTCATTTGAGCGGGCTCTTCGGTACTTGCGAGCATCATCCAGTGCAAATCGATTATTCACGGTCGAAAGCGCCGCCAGCTTCATAGCAGTCGCATTCGCGACCATGTCCGCTTGCGAGCCAGGCTGCTGGTTGGTGTTGAATGTCGAAGTCATAGGCGTGTTGACCATGGATGCCCAATTTCCACTGCCTCCACCGTTGTAAGGGGAGAGTAGTGGCAAGTCGGACGGATTCTTTTCGGGAGCAGCAAGGGTAGTGTTTTGAATAGCGGCATTGTTTCCCAGTTGAGGTAGCGGCGACCTCAAACCCCCTGACGCAGGCTGTGCGAATTGGCCCATGGGCGCCTGGGAAGCAGAACCCTTGGGGTTGTTCTGATCTGAACCCCAGGGGGAGACCCCAGATCCAACTGCGTCACGCGAGTCTGGGTGACCAGCCATGGATGACCGCGGATCAACAGCGGCACTATTTCTGTTGGATGACGGGGGGTTTCCAGTCTGCTGTGTGAACTTGGCTTTCTCGGTAGCAATAGCAGCCGCCGCATCTGGAAACATAGCATTGATCGTGGACGAATCCAAGACGGAGTGACGCTTCCCCGGCGCAGCCGTGCTCGCAGAGGCACGGGTAAATGAGTTTCGGGACGAATCGACTGTAAGCTTGTTCATCGCATCGCTAAGACGATTAGACATGGGGTCTGCAGTATGGGTTAGCGTCTGATCGAAGCCACAAAATTTGCTGTCAGGCATTACCTTTATCGAAAGCAGCGGGAGAGAGCACGCCGGACATGGGATGATTCTTGCCCATCTGCTGCAAGACCTGAATAAAAAAACGAATCTGAACCTGCGTAGTTTGCTGGAGGAGGGCATAGAGAGCTGCAGTACGTTCGGCCTCGCTCAAGACACGAAACCACTGCTCAATAGCGCTCAGCTCGTCCTTGAAGTCCTGATCGAGCGTTGCAGCGGCCATTTCCTCTAGCGTCGTCTCATATTGGTCGATGTCGGCAATCCACTGCTGAGCAATCTTGTCCTGCGAGTCGGTATCGAACGAGCCTTGGCCATGAGACTGCTGTGACTGGCCATAGAAGTCAGAGGAAGGCCTGATACGACTGGACGGAGCGGGACCGGAGATGGAGCTCATGTCTGCTGAGGCGCGAAGTGAGCTGGTAGAGCCTACTGCCCTGGAGGAAGGGGGCCGCAGCGACGACGCCGAGTTTGCCTCAGGGGTGCTGTTTCGATTTCCGATAACGTGGTTTCCGGACATGTTGAGCATTATTCGATCAATCGAAATCGGTCGAGGTCCAGGTCGAGAAAAATGGGTTCAGGGGGTAGAATAACGACAATTATTAACAAGAAGATAAGTCTGCTTGGCTCCTGCAGCAATCTGCTGACCTCAAAGGAGTTCTGGTAGGAAGATGACAGTCAGACTATCGCATGTTACGAAACGAAAGGAAATTCTGTGCAGGAGATGTCAGGCAAGATTCGCGTGGCAAGACCGGCGGCCGTGGTGTATGTACCTGTAATAAACATGAAAAAGCTCGCAATGAAAGAAGGGTGTCTGCTGCCAGGCAAACAGAATTCGACCCCCGAGGATGATGGCGTCGGTGATACAACCAAGAGCCACGGAATATGGGCAGTGTCCAAGTTGACAAGAGGTGGAGTTGCGTCGAAACACTGTGGTGCGCCCAAGGCTCAGCGCTTCGCTCCGTTACGGTGCCTTAGGTAATGCACCTAGGTACCTAGCTCCCGAGCCACACCGTCTCCAGCCAATGGACGTAACGTTTAGCGTTTAGGACGTTTTGGCAGAATAGCGTACAAGTGTTTTGGGAAATTTCGAAAAGTAAAATGCATTTACTGCGATATGCCTCTCTTGGTGCAGTACTGAGACAGATCTGTTTATGTCCCCCAAGCTATATTGTGACCTGCCAATACCTACTACCACAGTGACCAAGTACCATGCCGCTGCGTTATTTGGTAGAATACACATTAAAACAATGTGGGAAATGACTACGTGCATGATGGGAATCCGATTTGTTGTAAAATATGCGGAAGGGTCTTTTAGCTCGCAAAATTGGCGTTCCATGGTGAGTTCGGTCCAGAAATGTGACATTGGCAGATCACAAAGGCTAGCGATTGTCTGCTAGAATCGTTTTAAAATCCATGGGAGCTGCCGCTTGCTCCGATTCGAGGGTGCATACACTCGCTTGGCTTGAAGTGCCAGTGGGAATGGGAAACGCAGAGCTGTGAGATATCATTTGCGTTCCGCTCAGTAAAATGGTGACATCGATCAAAGTCACTGCAGACGAAATTTGAGAATCGGTATTCGCGATGCAAATGATTTGGACAGCGGTTGACAGTCGAAAATGCTTTTTTTCTTTCATTTATTTACCAGCGCTATAGCAGACAAACTGGAGAGGCTGACTGAGAACCTCTTTTTTCATCCCATCTAATGCATTATTCCGTTGAAACTCCAGAGACCGGTTTAAACAGTGTCGCGCTTGCCCTCCTTAGCCTCTTTCTGTCGAACTCGTTAGCAATCGTACATGTATGGGGCGAGTCGTCCGTCAGGTGGTGCGCACCAGAGCCTTCATGTTGCCGTGCAGGGCGTGTCTGTGGTTTCGGCGGAACTTGGGGTCGGTACCCTTGAGAGAGGGGTAGCGCGAGGTCTTGGGCTTCTTGATGCTGCAGGAAATATTAGAATCGTGGTGGATTTTGGCACGGTGATGAGCAAACGAACCCGTTGCGGTGCGCCTTGCGCGTCTGGTTGTGCTGGGAACTGTTCTTCGACTCTGTGAATACACTGTTAGAAAATTTTCGACTTCATTGGCGCAATTTTGCAGCAACTCACTGGCCATGGCTGCGGTTTGATGGTATGCTATCAAATGGGTCGTAATTCGCGATGCTGCGAAGCAAGCGGAAAATGTGTGTGAATTCGAAAACCCTAGCGAGCATGTGGGGCAAGATGCTGACCTAATACAGTGTCGTTTGAGCGAGAGTGGCCCTCATCAGTCTTTGGGGTGGGTAACGGGATTCAGAATGCTTAGTCATCAACGTTAGCAACATGCTCTTGGGCGCTCTACCAGCACAAGCACTTGCAGGTGCGCTTTAGGCTTAGCTTCATCAGCGTCTTCCTGGTGCGATCTTTCCATTTGCACCGTCAGGCAGAAATCCACGGATACACAAAGATGCAAATTGTTATCAGGAACACAAGAATTAAATGTGGAATTGAAACGTAAACCTTTCTAAAAACCAGATAAGCCGCTCGGGTCTCTATTCTATTTGGTGGTGAGCAAGGTTGCGCTCTGGCTAGCAACCGCCGTGGCAGCCTGTGAAACCTTCTTAGAGCGAAGATTTGCGAGCCATCGGAAGAAGAGAACAAATAAAAGTTCAACGCTGTTCAATGCAATTAGAAGGAGAAGCGGCCGGAGATAACATGCAGGTGGCGTGACGTACCGTTCTTTCGTCATCATGAGAATGCCCTGTACCAGGAATCCCTTCATGATCTGAGGCCCGATGCCTTTGAAAAGACCGAGGAGACCCTCATTTTCTATAATGAAGGCCATGACTTCACCGAAGCTCTTGAACGGCCGGCCATTTCTTGACGGGGGAGGCTTGGACTGTAAGCCAACCTTGGCGACAATGAGGGGCTGGGTGGCAATGGTTGCCAGGGCCTTGGATGTTGCACCGAGAACTTTAAAAATGCATTAGATGTAAACTTGAATGCAGTGGATCGCAGAGGAACTCACGAAAAGCCTCCCAGGGCTTGAGGCTGGATCGGCCAGGGTAGAGTGTGTCCTTGAGACGCTCGTAGGCGCCATATGTGATGGCCGGGTTGATGACCAAGACCAGGCTAGCCTTGAGGCCTCTCCAAAGACCGCTGACGCCGTCCGGGCCCTCGACGACTTCCTTGCCGGTGGCGAGCAGCCCCTTGCGCTCGGCCTTGCTGGCGGTCTGCTGTCTGGTCGTCACAACGGCAACGGGAATTGTGAAAAGCTGAGCCAGAGCACCTGCCAAGGCTCCGAGAGACAGCTCGGTGGCGGTCGAGTTGGCGGTAGTGCTCTTGGTGTAGCCTGCATACACGGTTCGGACAATCGTGTACCAGTAGAAGTAAGCAAAGTTGGTGGATGCAACGCCGAGCAGCGATCCGCTCATGCCGGTGTAGAGTCCCTCGATGCCTTCGTCTTGAAGAATTCTTGTTATGGCATCCCAGGTCGAGGCATAATGCGGCGCAGCTTCTTTGCTCACCGCGGCGCCAGCCTTTGGCCGTTCCTGTACCTGGAGCTTTGTCTTGACACTGTGGTTCGGCGCAATTAGCTTCGACTGACTTGTATATTGATCGGTAAAGGGCGGAGGGGCAAAACGAACATGTCGAGCGGATAGACGAGCGCATTAGCAAGAACGGCGCCAGTGGCACCGGCGACAGCGCCGCCCCATGGCGAAATGACAGGTTTGGACTGCCCCGTCATTGCGACGACGGGTTATAATGGTGATGTGTGCGAGGGTAGACGAGAGGGCTGCAAGACGGCGGGTTTGCAAGATGAGGAGAGATCGCGTCGCGGCCCCGATCTAGATAAAAAGCTGTTCGATTGGGCAAGTCGAGGGAGTTGTTCGGCAAAAAAGAATCGCAAGCTTTCGCTCGGCTGGCAGAAGTGATGGCATTGAACCGTAGCGCTCCGACACAGGCACACTGGACCTCGGTCCCGCAGCCGTGTGGGCCAAGTCGGTGCACTCGGGTGCTGCAAAACTCTAAGAGAGAGAGAGAGACACGGGCCAAAAAGCCAAGCTAAGCTACTAGTACTGGTACGCCAGCCAAATCCGCGTGGCGCAGATTGCAGCGTTTATGCTTTTAGCGTGTAGGCAATGGCCTCGGCTAGGTCCACCACTGCTCGCTGGGTGCCAATCTCCCCACGGATAGGACGGTTAAAGCGGCCTACCTACCTACCTAGGCCTGGCCTTGGTATTGTACTGTCTGATGGTGCTAGTGAACACTGCGAAAAACATGCGCGCACTAACTGACTGCGACAGATCGGCGGCTTTTTGTGCATGCCGAATCTCAGAGAGCAGCCACCGTGATTATGTAGCCAGCTATCTACCCATGACATAATTGGCAAATATACTCCTGCCAGTTCAAAGTCAAACTATGAAGTGACTTCTGAAACCATATTGTTTGTATGCGCACCACCCGCTGACATAGGATGATGGGACGAGAATGTATGCTCATTACTTGCTGCATGAGGGTTGCATTAGCAGCTTCCACATTCCGACCGACATCTTGTGACAGCACACCTCCGGCGCAAACATTCAGCCGCTAGCTAGCTAATATCTGGTCTCGTCCATAAGTGCTCTCAGCGATGAGCTCGAATGAGAAAAGATCGTTCCCTAAAGTATCGTCACGTGTAACAGCCAGTGGTAAATTGATCAGCCTTCAAACCCTTGCTGTCCGTCCACACAGCAGCATCCCTGCACATTGTATCTTAACGCTGTCAATATCATTGAATTCATGTTACGCACTATTTCTCAAAATTTCACTCATTTTTTATCACCATTTTTACGTTGTAGCAGCTTCGTCGTGCAACCACCCAACGTACCCGCAATGTGCAAGCCAAGATGCACACTGCTAACAAACCGAGATATTCCTATATCGGGATACCATCCCACTTCGCAGTACGACACTCGCTGAATGTCGCCTTGTCGCCCCATGCGCTATGTGCTAGCTGGCAAAACGCATCTTGGTCAATTCGGAGGCTGCAGAATCCGCGTCCACAGTAAGCTGTCCTTTTACGACAAGTGCCATGAGGCACTGTGACTGAACAAACATGGAGAAGGACGCGCAGGTAAACGGCCCAAATAGACCCCGCCCTCCCCAAAGCTGCAGCTAACATCTGGGGTAGGCCGCCGAAGCTCTAGCCGCAAGCTCAACTGGCCAGGCTGCGCTGGATTATACGATCCAAGCCGCCGAGCTTTACATGCGCGCTGCGAGTAGTACCTCAAATAAGCAGGATGCCGCTCGGTTCCGGCAACGATGCAAAGTGCTCATCGCCCACGCAGAAAAACTCAAGACACAGCTACCAAAATCGCCACCTGGACGAAGCGGATCTGACATCCTGCGCCAGTCCTCTCTGCTGCACGGCAACGACTTTCCGCCTTGGGAGAAAGATCCACCTCATACCGAGTTCCAGCGCAAGCCAGGGCAGCATCTCTTCACGTATGTCTTTGTGCTGGCCACTTTTCTATGCCATTGCTAATCTCTGGCTAGTGACGAGACTAGGTTCAGCCTGTCGCCAATTCAGACCGAGAATTTTGCCTCCTGGCAGAGACCACAGGATCTATCCAATATACCAGACGATGGGGATCAGGAAGCTTTCATGAGACCCTCGCAGAGCTGCAACTTGGTTCAAGACGTCACCACAGACTGCTCTGTGGTAGCAAGCCTTTCCGCGGCTATAGATATGCTCACAGGCAAGCATTCGGTAGGCTTTCTATTACTCCAGTCATGCTACCATCGATACGTCCATACTGACGTGCAGCTGCGTAGGTTCTGTCTTCCATTATTCATCCCTTCGACCATGAAAACGGGCATCCCAAAATATCTGCCTCGGGGAAATACGTTTTTCGCATGAATTTCAACGGCTGCTGGAGGCGCGTCACCATTGATGATCGACTTCCTGCTTCAAGAACCGACAGGACGCTATTCGTGGTGGATCGGCGCAATCCTCGACTAATCTGGCCAGCGCTTTTGGAGAAGGCCTATCTGAAAGTGCGAGGTGGGTATGACTTTCCCGGTAGCAATTCTGGAACCGACTTGTGGGTTTTAACGGGTTGGATCCCTGAACAATTGTTTCTCCAGAGGGAGGACTTCGATCTGAGCACAACCTGGAGAAGGATTAAAGCGGCGCATGAGACAGAAGATGTGGTCGTTACTCTAGGAACTGGCCGTATTTCTGCAGAGGAAGAGGAAGTAATGGGGCTGGTCGGAGAACATGACTACGCGGTTCTCGATATGGACTGTTCTGATGGAATACGAAAACTGCTGATAAAAAATCCGTGGTGCAACGGACCCGTGTGGACGGGTGCAGGATGGTCTACGCCACAGAAGTCACCAAAAGCTGGAATGAATTATGACGGCGAATCCTCTGATAAAAAACCAGAGCTAGCATCATCCGGGACGCTATGGGTCGCATTTGAAGATGTGGCCCAACATTTCGAATCCATGTATCTGAACTGGAACCCAAATCTCTTTCCCCATCGTCAAGACCGCCACTTCAACTGGAGCACACCGCCAAAACATCTTGCCGCATCGCTTGTACGCAACGTGCAATATTCGATTTCGTGCCCTAGAGGCGGTCTTGTTTGGATATTGATTAGTCGACATTTTGTTGACCAAGAACTGGACATTATGCGGAATCGTAGAGGGTCGATGGCAGCCGTGGCCGAACAGCTTGGCTACATGAGCATTCTGATATTCGAGACCAACGGGAAACGAGTTCAAACGAGCGAAGATCCGCTTTACCGCGGGCCCTATGTCGACTCACCCCAGACTCTGGCCCGACTGGAAGCGGAACCAGGCAAGCATTATACAATTGTTCTTGACCAGCAGGAACTACCGCTGAAGAGCTACAACTTTTCGCTGGCGATTTTCTCCGAACTTCCTATTCAAGTGCGCGAAGCGCAGGAGGAAATGTCACATTTCAAAGAAATTGACGGCACATGGAGTCGAAGGACCGCAGGGGGAAACTCTTCACTTTCCACATACTTTATCAATCCTCAGTATAAACTCTCTACCCACCAAGGTGGACCGGTGTCCATCCTGCTAACCACCGGTGACCAAGACGTCCACGTACATGTCGACCTTGTCTGGGCGTCTGGCAAGCGAGTGAACTCCATTCGCGCAAAAGATCTGGCTGGAACATCGGGTGAATACAGGCAAGGATGCGCCATTGCGTCTATTCCAAAACTCGATCCTGGCATCTACACCCTAGTTTGCTCAACTTTTGAGGCAAACCAGACGGCAGATTTTGCTCTCAGAGTATCCTCTAGTTCGAATGTCGAGCTAGAGCCCATCCCGACCGACGCTGCTGGCCGTCTGCGCAACTCATTAACGCCTTTGAATCTCACCGAGCGAGAGGAACGCATGCGTGCCCAGATGCAAGTTTCGTGGCTCACCCGAGGCAGCGTCTGCGTTCGCAGTGTTGGTCCAAAGAATGCCAGAGATGACATTGCACGGCAACCTTCATCGCCCATGATTCGTGTCTATGTTGCGCACGGCTGGGGTCCAGAGCAACTCGTCATTGCCGAGTCGGCGGATGGCGAGTTTGCCGAGTCGACGGCGGCGCTGCGGACCCCAGAATTCGATCTCCAACCGGAGCGTACTCAGTCGGGGCAGGTTTGGCTTGTTGTTGAGACGATTGGGGTGGTTAATGTCTCTACATCGCTTGAAATGGATGTCTTCAGCGACTCGCCAGTCCAAGTTGGTCCTTGGCAGAGCTGGTGATTCGCAACCCATGCCGCAGGCCGAGAAACATAGAACGTTTGTGCATAGGAGAACTTGGGCGAGAAGGATAGAAACAAACTTAGTGTTGCATATAAATTGTGCGGTAAATGGTATAACTCATAAATCATATAGAAAATCGCGTCTCCATCGTCATGGTATCATCACCTCGAAAAAAGCAGGACAGCACGACAGCTTGGCGACTCCAGAGCCAACTATTCGCTCCAGAGATAACACTGCCACCAGAAAAAAAAAGTAACAGAGATACAAGCGCAGAAATGAGAGCAAATCCGTACACAACAATTACAGCGCCAAAATTCCAGCAAACTCCTCGCAGAATACCAATGTTCATTAACGAGCAGCCTTCTGCCTACGCAGCAGGGCCTCTGCGCCTGCGCCCTCGATTTGGGCCGTCAGGTCGTTGTGACAAAACTTCTCGCAGTAATGGGTCGTCTTTATCTTTATCCAAATGGTGAACACGAACGTGCCTAAAACATTTAGTCAGCCGTTTTCCTCCTGTAAATTGATAGAAACATTGGGAAAACTTACCTTTGCAAATTATCTGGGCGAGGATATTTGTGTTCGCGGTCTGGGCAGAATGGGCACACGTATCCTGGTGAATCGTGTACTAGCCCATGTCTAATCATTTCATTCTTCCGCTTGAATCCCTTCCCGCCCTCGCTTCGCGGACAGCCATTGACTGGACAGTAATGTGGTCGTGCGGAAGAATGAACATTGGCGTGGGAGTTGAGCAAGTATTGCGTCTGGAAAGGATGGGCATTGCAGCCATCAAATGTACAAACATACGAGCCAATAGGACCGCTTGTGATGCCATCGATGCTCATGTGCGACTGCGTTGAAGCTGAGGGAGAATGTGCCGTGTCTCCGTCCGAACCAGTTCGTGAGAGATCATAGCTAGAGCCGCGGGGTAAAGCCCCTGGGGGATAGCCGTAAGGGCCACCCGGTGATGCCATGGAGTGCGGTGACGGCAAATTCCTGTGGTATGCCTCGTTCGGCGAGATGGGCGGCGATGCGTGGCTCGCCGAGATTGGAGGAAGCCGAGGAACAGCGCCTGGTGGTGACGCTGGGCACTTGGGATTCTGGTTGGGCGATATTGAGGTATCCTTCTCAATGGGAGGAATGCGGTTGATGTCACCGAATGTTGACCGGATAGACGGTAGGTTTTGACCTAGGCTCTCTGACCGAGGCGAGTCCATTTGCAGTGGAGGCAATTCTCCGCTCGCAGGAGTGAGCAAGGGCGGAGGCGATTGGGTTTCAGACTTCATGCGCGGCCGCGAGCCGGGGGTGTCTCGTGAGAGAATAGACAGGCTTGGTAAGTGGTCGTCGCGCAAAGATAGCTTGCGAGTCGAAATAGAAATATCGTTCGTTAGTTGGGGCAACGACATATTCGGATCTCGCGGCGGCCGAACAGCTTGTAGGGCATCCGCCGCCAAATGCTGGAGAATCGGGTCCTCGGAACTCGTCGATCCATGGCGATGCCTGCCATCGAGAGATACTGCCGCGGTTGATGATCGTCTATCTAGCCCAGAGAATGTCGCACTGGGTGATGTGATGGCGTGCCCACGGCCAGAGTGCCTTGCAGAGTCAACATTTGACTGAATGGCTGGAAGTCGAGTGTTTCCTGACAAAGGAGTACTCATAGCCCCGTTTCCAGATGAAAGAAAGGCTCTTGGAACCCGTTCCTGGCGGTAATCACTCGGTGGCGATTCAATGTGAAACTTGGAAGTCGAGTGGTCGTGCTGCGGAGGTCTACCCGCGGATGCTGACGGATTTGTTCGGTATGTAATGGGCTCGAGACCCAGAGAAAGTGTTTGCTGTCGAGATCGGTGCTTCTGTACGGCTGTCATGGTGTTGTGTAATGGAACAGTTCCAGACACTAGCCTGCCATATTCGGAGAAACACGGTAAAGGAGCGAATGTCTCCTGGAATTATATTAGAGACGCAATGTGCGAATTTATACAAAACTGCTGTCTGCTAAGCGAGACGGCTAGAGCGGCGATGCCAAATGTGTGTGTCAATGTCAACGCTGACTTGACAGTGTTTTCTGTATTTTTAGAGCAAAAAGGTGTTCCGTAAAAAGATGTAAAATGCAAGAGGAACAGCAGAATGAGGCAGCAGATCGAAGCGAGTCTGGAAGCAGTTGGAGTCAAGCGTCTGGCTCGCTGGTCTAAGTGTGAGCAGCTACCACAGTCCTTGGATGAATGTGCTGAGTGCAGACTGAATGTGAGCAAGCTGTCAGCGACCAAGCACGGAAACACAAGAAAAATCAGCGCTAATACACAGATTTTATGCACGCGCGAGGCTCGACGCACACGAAACAAGACGCAGGCTGAACTACACTCGGCAGGGCTGCTAGACAGGATGACACTGCTGCTGGTTAGAAGCAGCGACTTGCCAACCGTGTCACATTCAAGCCCGTGTAATTGTCTAGTAACAAATTACCCGCGAGCTTTGCCAGTTGTGCGTCTCCAGTCGACTGTTTGGTAATTGCCAACGGGACTGTGAGTGATGTGCGAGAAGACGGCGCCACGAGACAGGCTTGTCCAGTCACTGAACCCTGGTATCCGTCCGTGTACTTGACACAACGGAGTAGCAGCAGGCAGCGTAAATGTGAGAGACAGCGAGCGACTGTATCACACCTTTTCAGTGTGGGAGCTGGGGGTTCGTGAAGATGAAACAAGCCGTAATCTGCTTCACAAGAACTGGGCAACCGTGAAATAAAGTAGGGAAAAATAAATTCAAGGCAAGATGCAAGCAAAAATGAGGGAAGGAAGGAGGGGAAAGGAAAACAAAAAAGAGATTTGGTTGTGGGCGCACCCCGGAGAAGGTGTCGTGGAGTCCAAGCCAAACGTGGATAGATCTGGGCTGGATAGGGTGTGCTGCATGTACATGATAGGAGTGCGGTACGGCACCCCCGACGAGAAACAAGAGGGAGGGGTGAAGACACGGCTGCGTTTCCGAGCTGATGGGAGCGGTATCAAGTACAGGATTTGTTTCAAATGACAGGGAGCTAGGCGGAAGAAAGATGTGCAGGCGGAACAGATTGCTTACATGTATGGGGTAATTTTACAATGCGACCCAGCCTGGGCAAACAATGGGGAGGGCGAGGCAAAAAGAATAAGGCAAGCCAGTAAGCTAGCAGGTGTATTATAGGTACTGAATACTACTGTACATCAACTGTCGCGCGGTGCTACTTTAATCAGACTGCACGAACCTGCGCTACCATGT
>JARDXD010001550.1:0-16357 GCA_029218145.1 Aphanocladium album
CGACACCCCTCCATTCTCACTCCCCTCCCCAATCTCGGTCCTAATGCTGGAGTCGACCGGATACATGGCAAATTGCCATGGCTCCTGCTCCCATACCCCCGGCGAGAGCAGCGGGAAGAGAGGAACCTCGATGGAGTTTGTCTACTTTTGTTATCCTCACAGCAAGCTGCTCTTGTCTACATAAAGCTCGCCCCATCCCGCCCACGTTCTCTCCTCTTTCTCTTTCTTCTCCATCCCAATCACTCTTACATTCGCTTCTTCTGTACTATTACACAGTCCAAAACAACCCTCCCAAATCCATCAAAATGAAGTACGCCGTCGTCGCCGCTCTCCTCACCCTGGCTGCCGCCCAGTCCGCCAGCGACATCCCCTCGTGCGCCAAGCCCTGCCTTGACGACGCTGTCACCAAGGGCACCAGCTGCTCTACCACCGACTACGCCTGCATCTGCCCTCACATTGCTGAGCTCCAGGGTGCCGCTACTTCTTGCGTCCTCGAGAAGTGTGGCGCTGACGTCGCCCTCGGTAAGCTCTTCACCACTTCACAGCACCTTGCATCGCAACCCAACAGCTAACAACTTGAACAGGCCAGGTTCTCCCTGCCGTCCAGGCCCTCTGCAAGGCTGCTGGCTCTGCCCCTGCTTCTAGCTCTGCTCCCGCCTCTACCGGCTCTGCCCCTGCTACCTCTTCTCATGCTACCTCTGCTCCTGCCACCACTGCTGGCCCCAAGAGCACCGAGTGGACCACCGTCCCCTGCGACACCACCACCATCGTCTCGCAGACTCACGCTGGTAACACTACCCAGCCCAAGCCCACCACCAGCGTCCCCGTCGCCGCTGGCGCTGCTGGCCTCTCCGCTGGTGTTGCCGCCATCGCCCTCGCTGCCCTTGCTCTGTAAGCGCGCTCTTCTATTCTAGAAGTGTGCCTATGGCAAGCTGGGGAATCTAGCGTCTGTCTGTCATGATGGATACCCAGGAGGATGGATATGCGGATTCTCCGGTCTACGATATTGGGAACTGTTCAAAATGACTTGTTTTGGATCGGGACAAAAACTGCTCTCGCAAGAGAGTAGGTGTAATTACAGAAATTAATAAACCAGTTTACTCTGGGTAATAGTAATGTCTGAATGACAAACTGTTGATAAACTTGTTCTCTGGCCTTGCATTGTGATTGTTCATTAGAAATACACGCATGTTGAGTTACCAAGCGAGCTGCAATTGCGTGTGAGACATTGACATTCCGCCGAAGAATGTCAACAAAGGGCAAATGTTCGAGACTGGCGGCTAGTCAGAGATGCAAAAACACTGACCAGACCTCTGCGGGCGCCGGAAATTCGGATGGCAAGCTAATTCTGCTTGGAACACAGCTTTAGTCGAGCTGTGAGCCTTGTTTGGTAACCTCCCCTCGACGAGTGGGCTCGGCTCCATCGCCGGTTCGCTGTGCTACGTTGTATCAGTTACTCAACCTATTTAGCACTGCAGCTACCATTTGTGGCTCGCTGCAGCTCTTCCAAAGTAGCACTAAACTTAGATGTAGCATATCCGTTCTTTGCTTTCGACGCCTTGGCTGATAGGAGAGACTCAGATCGAAACGTGGACCTCTCATCGTGGATTCGAACGGCCGAAGCTCTTCCCTACCCTGGCAGCCCCTACGAGGAGAAGCTCCCCACACTAGCCAGGGAAGTGAGCAGCGCGGTCGCAAGAGCTATGATGCTGCTCATTTCGTCGGCAACCGAGAACGTCGGCCACAAAGGTTCGGTGTGAGGTCAAAACACACCCTTGCAAAATGCAAGAATCCTGAATACCAAGCTTTTTGAGCCACCCCAGTAGCTCACGCAGCGCCTGCAGCTGAACGCCACGCGCAAGGGAAAATCCTTGCCGTGGCGTCGTGGTCCTTGGTCGCTTTGGGAAAGGTGCCACCAAAATGGAACAGCGCAGAAATTTCAAAAGCCACCACTCGGTACTTGCAGCTTGAGCCTCATTTCCTCAAGATTCGCTAGGAAAAGGACTGAAAGTCACGATGCAGTCATTTCTCAAATTGCCCGTTCAACATTGCGAGATGAAAGGCTGACAGCGGAATCTGGGGTAAAGAAAGGAGCGGGCTTGTGCACCTCCCCCCATTCTTCTGGAGCGCGCAGTTTTCTGGGGGAGGGTAATAAAGGAGAGCCGCAGAGCACGGTGTCTTACACATGGTGGAGGACCTTGATCCCACGCGTGCCGCTGGTGTGGGTTCAACGCGAAATTGCACAGTGGGCGGATCGTCGCGACGTCGAAAGATGGCAGACCACAGCGAGTAAGCCGCAGAGCTATCCCAAATTTGCAAGCCGTAAGCTGGTCTCTATTGTACCGACTACGGAATTACAAAGAAATCGTCCAAGTAGGCATTTAGCAGCTTGATTGCGCCCGGTCATGTAGTCCCGTATCGGACTCCCAGCGCCAGACTGTCTCCGAGATTCGTAGAGATAACCCGTTGCGCTGGCTTGTTTCGTTTGCAGGTAATATTCGTTTCCGGGAGACTATGTTTCATTCTGGGAATTTCTCTCTTATCCTTTTGCGCAAAGCTTCTTATGCTGCTGCGGAACGTCTTGGCCGTGCAGCCATCACCACGGAAGGAAGAGGTCGCAGAGAAAACTTTAACATGAACGTCTTCGGATTTGGCGGACAGCCTTGCGTTTTAGCCTGTCATCCCATAGTTTTGGGCTTGCAGACGTTTTCCCGCGGCTGTTTCGGTCGTAGCTCTTGGGAGACGAAACCTTAACAACAATAGGTGAGAGGGAGTGTGGCTATCACCAATAATGGCAAAAGTACGCACGAAAATTGATCCGCATGACTTCGGTACCAAACGCCGCGTCCGGAAATCGGTTGGAAAATTTCCTCGACTAGACTTCTTATGATGCTGAGATGGTGTTTGAACGTGATGGAATAACACGATTCGTTTGTGGTGTTGTTTACCTACCCTAGACAATTACAAGGAGGCTCCACTAGGCTTATTGAATCAAAACCAATTCGAGATACAAAGTATTTTACAGGTTGAATTTGGCTAATAGAGTCTATTATACAAGGATAAGAATATGTAAATATCGTTTTATGTGTATTCTCGGCTATCTGGATTTTTCAACCGGGAGGTACACGTTCGCTTGCAGCTTGGACTTGGGAAAACAGCTGTTGGCTGTCTTATGCAGCCTCTTCCATGTCGTTAATCGTATCTTTACAGGCAAATATTCAAGCTCAGGCGGAAGATCGGCGACATCAGTGGCGCTTGATCTAATTCCATTGTCTGCGACGTTGCCGGGGATGTTATCCGGGCTAATCACACTCTTGCCACCTTCAGGCTTACCCGAACTGATGCCTATAGCGCCAGCCAATCGCCACATAGAGCCAGCTAGCCATCGAAGAGACAGCATCATGAGCATACCGTGGGCTAGCGCCCTATTCTCAAACGGGATTTGAATCAGTTTCCCTTCATAGATCCGACAGTTGCGGCTATCTCCGATACTACTGTCGGGGTCATACGCCCAAACCTGGCTCAGCATCCTGTGAGCTGCACCGTCGTCAGGAACGACCCTTTCATTGCTGTCAAGACAGTTTTGTCCAAAGAAATGCACAGAAAAAGTCGCCAGGTACTTGGTGGTCGGCGCCGATCGATCCTTTGCGATGCATACAGGCTTGAATCCCACCAAACCTTGGCCGAATAGTCCGGAAAGATCACGGCTAAGAGTAAGCAGGTTCCATTCTTGGTCTCCTTTCTCGCGTAGAATATCAATGCATTTAAGGAACCATGACCAACTCCGCGAGCCAAAAGCTAGTTTCCCCACTCTCGCAATAGAATTGAACGTTGCTTCGTCCGCGCGTGTAACCTCCAAGGGTACAATACGCGCACAAGTCAGCTTGTACATTGTGCCCGTTACGACACATTGGCTTCTATCGCGCTTAGTGGCCATTTTGCGTACCGTACTGGAGACTTTTGTTGGTAGGTGACTGGTTTCGCCCGCTACGGTGGACCCGTGTGTGACTGAAAATGTGAGCGAGGACTATGCCTCATAAGGGACCTTCAACTTACAAAGAGTGGCAAAGTTTTCGGCACGCTTGCCAAGCGAACAAATGCGTTCCGGAAAAACAGCAATTTGCTGGAGTTCGGGGAGAGACAAACAAAAGAAAAGCGCAAGCTGCCAGCCCGTGAACTGACGCGGCTTCCTTTGCTTCTTGCTCTCTTCGAATTTAGTCGCGATCTTTTTTACCAGTGGCAGTTTTTCTTTGTATGCATCTAGAAAAAGTTTCTCTTCAAACTGCGGATGTTCCGCATAAGGGAGCCAGGGCCATTGGATTCCAAAATAGGAATGATCTGTTGGTATCGCTTGCGACATGTTGGGTGGATTTTGCAGTTTGAACCAAGTTATGAGAGGGTATGCGATAGCAGTCGACTCGTTCAAGTTAGTTTTAATCAAAGAAACGAGGTGCACACGAGATTTTTATATAGCGAAGACCTGGAATTGGTTTTCGTGAGCGTAGAGCTTATACGAATATGCGTATCGTGGCTTAGGCCCTAGCTACTGTCACCAACGCCACCAAAACACTATATCGCGGACACGATGCATTGTGACAGGTGCCAAACAGACAGGAGGAAGTCAAATTAATTTTGATGGCAGATTTCTCCTTCTCATCGGCAACCTACACTGTATGGCTTGCATAGCTCGTGCAGCTTCGTGCAACCCGTGAGCATTGATGAAAACCTGGCGCTGTGGCTATTTTCGTGTTTTCGGCGTTGAATCAATCGTTTGGACCCAGTAATGGACCTTTTCCGCGATTGTTAGGCTCTCATCTGCCTCAGTTAGAACATCGTACCCGACAAAACTGTCAATACCATTCGCATACCTTCTTTAATACAAAACGCATGACCGATATCTCCAGTATCGACTTCGAGTGATGGCCGTCCGGGTCCATGCCCACGTGCCTTTTGGCGCGAAATAAATTCGTCGCGCAGAGTATCGTCTACCCAATGATCGTGCTTTCCATAAAAGAAAAAGAATTTTGGCGCAACACCGTTGTTGCCGGCGGTGGCGACAGCGTCCCAAAAAGTCTCATCCCATTTATCCTTGACAACATACTTGAGCTCTGACCGACCCAAGTGAATTGCTTGCCACACGCCATCACGGCTCTTTAGCCACTCCGCAAGGGTCGACGCAGCGCCGCCGCTGAACCCGAGGAAATTTGCCCACACCCATTGAAGAATGGACTGAGGCACGAAGAACAGCAAGGCTTTTGCAATATGGTGCAGGTTCTCTTCTACACCGGGAAGATACCGGCTTTGCTGCAGGGCGGTGACTTTGAGGCCATTAGGTGAGCGAGCGATATAGCTGATTGTGGGAAATAGCAAGAAGCCATGCTGCAGATTGAGACCGACTTTGGGATTCAAAGAATGGCGGTGGAACGTCTCGACGACGATGTAGGCTCCAATGGAGTGGCCAATCAGGATGACGGAATCGTACGGCTTGTCGTTGTTGTTGCCGTAGCCTTGGGAGGCAATATCCGCCCACATGCCCTCAACCTGCGAATCTAGACCAAAGGGCAGGTTTTTACTCGAGAAAGGCTGATGATCAGCATCGCGGAAGCCGAGTAAATTGCGGCCGTAGATATCATAGGCCGTGTCGCCCTCTGTCTTGTCCAACAACGCGCGCAAAGATCGGAGAAAATCGGTGTAGAACTCCACGACACCTGGGTTACCAGGGATGAAGTAGATCAGGCCATGGCTTTTGGCGGCCAACTGCCTCGACGACGGTAGCGATATATTTGCCTTCATAATGGCGGCGACTTGTCTAATGACTGTTGCTTGCTAGAGGAAAGTTGAGAGAGAATACACGCGCGCCCTAAGATGGGGGTGGGGCCGTAGCCGAGGCTTCAACAGACAGCGGAGGGCGAAGAAAGAGCACGGGCAAGAGCTATTGGATAAGCTGATAGCAATGGCGAAGCCAATTTTATATAGAAACTCTACGCTTACACCGTCTTTTGCGCGTTCCGAAACACACGACAGCTGGTAAGACACAGGCGTCGGCATAGCGCATCAACGCTTGGCTCCGCCAGCTTCAGTTACCGTCGAGCCCAACAGCGGTCGTCTCTGCGTGGCTAAACTTGCGAATCCCAGTTCTCGTAATACGAAGTTTACTCGGACATGATGGGTCGGGGCAAGCGACGAGAGAATCTGTCGTCATCCAATCATTTCTGTGCGTGACGCGCTGCTTGGCGGGCAGAAGTGGCAGCACCGATGCTGCGTGGTAATTAGCGTTTCTGCGCCGCCTTGAAAGAGGAAAATTGACAAGTAAAAGTTCAAAAGAGACCGACGGCGCCAAAATCACTTACCAAGGCTGTATATGCTGATGGACTGGCCCGGAGGCAGAGACAGGAGCTCGCCCTCCAACGTGAAGTAGTCGCCCACCTTTGCCCCGCACAGGATGCGCTCCCCAGGCGGACAGACAACCTCAACCTTGAGGTCGTACAGCTCGAAGCTGTCATCTTGGGCGCCTCGAGAATCCATAACCTGAATGAACCTGTGATGAAGTGATCAATCACTTCTCAGCGCCGGGTGGGATATACAAGCTCATTCATGTGACACTGGGCGGTTCTGACCCGCCCTGGGTCGGTAAATACCCCGGTAGGAAAGCCGCAGAGTGAGCTGGTCACGGGTTGCGGCTCAGTGCAAAATGTAATATTAGAGAAGGCGCGAGACGCCGTGAGTGAAAAGCGAAACGTCGTAGGGAATAATCACATGCAGTCAATAGACACTCTATTCACATCTGTTGAATGATCATCTCATCCGGCTAAGCGCTGAGATTCACTGCTGGAACAACTAATCAACTGATATATTCATTTGAGGGGACGTCTATTTAGTAAGTATGGCGCCGCGTAAATAGTAATAGGGTGCAAGAGTCCCCAAAATGGTACCAACACCCGACAATAAAGAGACAATATGGAAGGTCTTTCTTCGGTGGACAAAAATCAAGTCCAGAATATCTCCGTGTGAGGCGCATGTCCGTCCTCTGTTCATATGTGAGCAGCGTGCGAGGTCTATTGCATTCGACGCAGGCTTCACCGCAAAAGGCTACATATTTTGCTGGCTGACGCTGCCTCTTCCTTCATCTTCAGAAGAACTCCTGGAAGAGCGTGAGATTGGTCTTCTCAAGTTCTTGTCCAAAGCCCAGGACTTGGTGGAGGTATTGGCAGAGGTGACCATCCCGACTCTCGATGAAGACCCCGAGTGTGACTGCAAAAAGTGGATGAAGGCTGATCTAGCAAAACTATACCCGCGAGCATACATCACCTATGAACAGTATTGTGAAGCGGTTTCCGCAATGGAAGATTGTGAGACGCGTTTGGTCACGTCCTGACGTGCGTAATGAGTACACGCGGGCGGAGGACGTTGGCAAGGAAAGTTGCACTGAAGTTGGCGCCGGGAATGGAGGATATATCATAGGTATAGCTTCATAGTTGAATGGATGATTATCTTCTCTTTGGTAGAAATGAGTTTGAAAATACAAAAAATGCTGCCTCGCATATGATGTGATTTAACATCGCTCCGAAGGTCTGACTGCCTCAGCAGTCTTTATCACGACGACTCCATGATATTTTCTGTTTAGAAAAAAATTTGCATTTCAGAATCTAGCTCTAACAAAAAAAAATGAGAAACAAGATTGCCAGATACTCACTCGGCTACGCCCAAGCCGTCGACTTTTACCTTGAACAAATACGAATTACTAGATAACAGCTATCTCTGCATGCCAGCGCTGCGAGACCTGTTACAGCTCTTCGGCGGCGGCTGCGAATCCAAGGTGAGTATCCAACTCGAAATGCAGAAATTTATTCTTCAAGAAAGGCCAGCCCAGCACTGCAATCTGCGGCTGAAACTCTGGCAGGGCCATGATGTTGCCGAGACACATGCCCTCGCGAACTGCCTCGTATCGGATATCCTCGCCGGGAACCGTAAAGCGTTTTCGTTCGAGCGTGTCGCTGGTAAGCTGCAGCGTGAAATCGGGCAGAGCAAAATCGCAGGGATAGACGTAGCCCGTGTTGTCGCCTGGCATCGAAACCTTCTCCACGCCAGGAGGACAGCTGTCGTAGTATGCGTCGGCCATGGCTTCGGGTAAGAGAATAAAGGCAGAAGCTGTTTCGGGGGCGGCGCGAATATCTCGAATTTGCATGGAATTGTTGCCAACGGCATAGCCAGACGCCGTGAAGACATGAAAAGCCGACCTGTCCTCGCGATCGAGGGGAACACGGAAGAGCTCGCCAGAATAGCGGGATTGATTCAGATACCCAAAGTCGATATGACCTAAAACATCATCAGCAATTGACTATCTATTTATCTTGATACAAAATTACCTCCGTATAGTTTCAAAGTGAGCGAAAAGGTGTGCCTGTCGCGCAGGCTTCTGTTGGTGTCTGTGAAGCTAGGGAGTTTAATCGGCTCCATGCCACTCCCTTGCGACTTTCCAAGAGCCAAAACGCCATGAAAAGCCGTATGGTTGGCAAGATTGGCACTGAGGTTGGTGGCTACGCCGATGAATTGGTGTTGAAGCTCTATGCCATCATACTTTCCCACGCGCAATCGTTCACGGTAAACGGTTCCGTTGGCGCCGATTCCGTCCGTGTAGTCTTCCCTAAAGGTTAAGTACTCAGTCACCGTCCCGTTTGCCTGAGTGCTGTTCAGGGGGACATAGACCTCCCGGTTCTTGAGCACGACCTCGTGGGGTGCCCGTCCGGTCCACGGGTTCTCGCCAACCACCCAGGTTGTGCCGGAGCCGGTGGAAATGAGAAAGGTAAAGTTCTGCGACGGCCATCCAATCTCGACACGGCACGTGAGCTGGATCTTGTTGACGACGAGGCGGGGTGTGATCTCTTCGGTACCGTAGCCCGCGTAGCCCAGTCTTGTCCCGTTCGTCTTCCAGACGCTGTTTTTCTCTTCCTCACTGATAGTATCGACGGGGGGCTTGGGGCTTTGGCCGTCGACACAGAGCTTGCGTAGTCTGCTGTATTCTTTGTCGCTGATTTCTCCCCGGGTGGGATAGCCTGGAGAAGCAGCAGCGAAGCGATCGACAGCAGCCAATAGCAAAGTGTCTTGCGGCACAGCATCAACGAAGCTGGCAATAGCAGCCAATGCCACAGTGACGAAGCGACGCATTCTGAGCAGTTCAGCGTGGAGGTCGAGACGAGGCAAGGAAAAGTCACAACCAACAGAAGATTTTACCTGTGAGGCAACTGGAAGAGAATATTCCGTGGTGAGAATTAAACCGCCCTTAGGGCACACAAGAAGCCCATTAATGAATTTCACCTGCCATGAGCGGTGCCTCAACAGTAGTGAGGCGCCCGCATAACTTGACGTGCGGGCGCTTCCATGCTGTGGTGTACACATACGTCGCGGCGCCTCAAAGTTTGGGACATTGGTATAATAATGCACATTACAAGATGAAAACCTGCTAACTTCTTTCGTGTTCAAGGCCAGATGTGACCTTACAACCTCATCAAGCTAACGTCGTAAAGGGAACAAAGTTACAGAATTAGAGATTGGGCTTCCGTCGATTTCGTCTGGCTATTTCCTTCATCTCGTATTTTATCCCCTTTCCGATTGGCTTGTGGAGATCGCTGTGATCGAACAACGGAAATAACTGGCTCATGGCCGCGACTATGAGCACCAAGTCTTCAGCTCCCCCACAGTAGATGACATCTCAGCCAAGGCGCAAACTATAAGAACCAAGACACGCCACAAAATAAAGTCCATGCGG
Source organism: Aphanocladium album (assembly GCA_029218145.1). Taxonomy (NCBI): domain Eukaryota; kingdom Fungi; phylum Ascomycota; class Sordariomycetes; order Hypocreales; genus Aphanocladium; species Aphanocladium album. Next base: position 9,767 of record JARDXD010001550.1, read on the forward strand.
CACTATTCTAAGCTTGATCAATTCTTTCGAAAGAATATTTACATTTCAAAGCCATGTCAAACCCGCCCATTAGCCTGTACGGCTCGTCCTACCCTGTCGCCAGGGCTGCTCTCGAGACCCTCACAACGCTCCTCAACAAGGGCCAAGAGACCGCCAATGCCAATGACCTACCGCAAGCACGCCTGTATGAAAACATGGCCCCCTTGACGGCGCAGGTCCAGTACATTTGCAACATCATCCGAAATCTTGTCAGCCGCACCACTGGTCAGGATTTGGCTTCTGTGTGGGCAGACGACGCCACTCTCTCCACCTTTGAAGAATTGCACGCGCGTGTCGCATTAGCTAAAGGGCTGGTGGATGCGGTGAATGAAGACGTGGTCAATTCAAAGGCAAACGAGACGTTTACCATGAAGACCAATACGTATGGCACTGTGCACGTGTGCGTGCACACGGCGGTTTCGACTCATATCCTGCCATACCTGTTCTTCTACTTGGGCAATACGTATGGCATACTGAGGAAAGAGGGTGTGCCTTTGCAAATGATGGACTTCATGGGGGCGTTCAATAATATCGCTATCCAAAACCCAGGAGTAATTTAGTGGAAAAGTATATTTTCGATTATGAACACTTTTTTTATACTATACGCAGGATGTAGCGAGGGCATTTGGTGGAACCCCGCATCATTCGCACGCCTATTTTTTGACTCTTACACACTGCAAGTAAAGTTAATGATCAGTCAACCAGCCAAGATGGGTCACATGTATGTGTTAGAAATAGTCAAAGGAATGAGGAGTTTAACAAATCCGGCAGAAATATGATGGACGATGTCATCATTGGCAATCGTACGTTCACTTTACAACGCTGGTATAACTCTGCCACTGACCTAGCACAGTTCCTCCCGAGCACCTCCGCTCCGTGGTGCGGTCGCTACTATCCACCGGGCCCGAGATCCAGACCGTATTCCGCGATAGCGTGCGCCAGAGGCTGCTCGATTTCCCGCCGGGCCTGCCGGAGCCGACTGAGCTGTTCCCCTTCCCGGACATGGTATCGCCGGTGTGCGCCGAGTACCTTGCGGTCGTGCGCTGCACGTTTTCAGCCAAGCTTGTCCTCGCGGCTTTCCCAAGGTAGGTCTGCAAAAAGGTGAGCAGCAAAAAAGAACATAAAGCTAAAGATCGTCTTATAGTCTCTGCCATGTTATTGAGGCCATTCCTCTCGCAAAAGCAAGCTGGGTTTCAGGATCGCCACTCGACCTGACCTTGGAGCGGGTGGACGGCGATGTTGTCCAGGCCATGCAAGCAATCAAGGAAGCGCCACCTTCCTCTGACGAGCTAGAAGCTTCCTTGGACAATGTATTCGCGGCCCTGTCTGAATGCCAAAAGTACTGCGAAGCAACAGGCCTCAGATATCCTTTCCAGCGCTGCACAAGGCAAGTGCAGGATACTGCCTCGCTTCTGCTGCCGAATAAGACTTCCCAAAGGCTAAACGGTCCGAGCACTCTCAGCGTCAAGATATCCGACGCCAAGCAGGTGGAAACATTCAAGGTGGGCGAACGAGAGCTGCCGAGACTCTTCAACGGCCTGTGGCAGATGGCCTCGCCCGAATGGGGCGCGTCGAGCGCCGAGCAACAGGAGCAGGCTCTGGTCGCGCTCGTCGAGTCTGGGTTCACCGCGTTCGACATGTCTGACCACTACGGTGACGCGGAGCTGGTGTGCGGCGATTTCCGCGCGCGGCTGCCGGAGAACGTTGGTGGCGAAACGTACATGGCTACAAAGTGGTGCGTGTTTCGCGATATCCAGAGGCCGGTAACGACGGAATGGGTGTTGGAGCAGGTGAATGAGCGATGTCGCCGACTTAGTGGCCGAGCCGACATGTTGCAATTTCACTGGTATGATGTAAGTACAGAGCTTGTCATGACAGGGATGGGCGCAGCTAACGAGGTGTGACAGTACGAGAAGAAGGAATATTTGGACATCCTCGTTGAATTGGTCAAAATCACCAAATCGCACCCCGAGCTCGTCACCCACATTGGTCTCTGCAACTTCGACTCCAAGCACACGGCCGAGGCCTGCGAGTACCTCATCAAAAACACGGGCTTCGTCGGCATCGTCTCCAACCAGGTCCAGTTCTCCGTCCTCGACTCCCGCCCGCTCAAGGAAATGGTACAGACCTGCGCCAGGTACAACCTAAAGCTGCTCACCTACGGCTCCTTTTGCGGCGGCTTCCTCGCCGACAAGTGGCTCAGCCACCCGACGCCGCCTGACAGCTACGGCCAGACGCCGCTCACGCCCTCGCAGCGCAAGTACCTCGACACGCTCAGCTCGTGGGGCACATGGAGTGACTTCCAGGCACTGCTCGCCGTGCTCGACGGCGTCGCCAAGAGGCACGGCGTTGCCGTCGCCAACGTGGCTGCGCGCTGGGTCCTGCAGCAGGAGAGCGTGGGTGCCGTGCTGGTGGGCACGCGTCTGGGCGTTTCAGCGAGAGGCGATGATAATCTTGCGACGTTTGGTTGGGAGTTGACGGAAGAAGACATGGATCAGATTAATGCCGCGGCGTTGGGCAGAGCGGGTGAGAAAACAGATGCCATCTTTGGCAATATGGGAGACTGTGGACAAGAGTACCGAAACATGCATAAATAGATCCAACGGCAATAGAAAAATGGAAATGTTCATACTGTCTAAAGATGCTACCATTGCGAGACTAAGGATAACAGTACAGGAATTGGACTATTAGGTGCTACTACAGGACGCGCAAACATCGCTCATACAGGGAATAACCACCCCAGGCGCTCGCTGCTCAAGCCTTGATGGTTCTCTTCACCTCAACCAGGCCAATGCCTGCTTTGGAAATGACAGCCCATCGTGGCGCGTAACGCTTGAATTCCGTAAACGCAGGGATGGTCGTGGCCACGTTCGCATCACTCCAGCTGCAGCTCGCCGTGACCTCAAACGCCTCGGCTCTGATCTTGAGCTCCTCGTTGCTAAAAACTTCTTCGTCTTCCTCCGCGGGCTGGCTTGCAACGCTATGGCCGCTACCCAGCTGCAGAGTAACATTCCAGGGGCCCTCCCACCTGCGTCGCCACAGACGCACATCGGTAACGCCAGACGATGGTCGCTTTTCAATCGGCGCGGCGTTCGCAACGGCAAAGCCGGCGATTGGAGAAGAGAAACGAAGCGTGCAGGACCTAGTATCAATGGCATCTAGCTGCACATTGACAGACTTGCCGTCGGCGGACCTGGACGCTGTGAGCGTAATAAGATCTTTAGTCAGAAAGCCCGGAGCCACATCTGGAGGTGCCGAGCTTCCGTCGTAGACGCAAATGCCGACGCGAGACTCAGAGGACTTGCAGTCTATACTTTGTCCTGCGGCTCCTGGGAGAGATTCGATGATTTTCCGAGTATAATCCGGGACGCCGAGAATGGTAACCTCATTGGTGTTCTTATCGACATCGACAATCTGCTGGAAGAAGTACTTGAATCGGTAGTTGGCAGAGAAGGGGAAAGCGGCAAGGTTGTAGATGAGCGTGCCGATAAAGACTAGGAACAGAAAAGTTGGAATGTGGTGCTTGATGCGGTGAATGAAAGGAGTAAGCGGGAACAGAAGCATGACGGTGAGTGCAGCAACAGCCAAGAGTGGCGTCAGCATGTCGCTACCATCAACACCGGTCTGGGCCATGGCCGTAGTCTGCGTAAGGGCAAGATTGCCAACGATAATCAAATGAATAGGAGCAAGAACAAGCAATTGAATGATCCAAGGCCAGGTTGGCAGATGGCCAGACCACGATTGCTCATTAGCGTATGGCACGTAGGTACGCAGCGGCTTGCTCACGCTTTCTTCACTGTCACCAGGAGCAGATCTTCTCCTATAAGTCGTGGCGAAAGTGGTTTGATCCTCGTTGTCAGCACCTCCGTAGCCATCTTCACCAGCTCTGAGAGGTGTGGTCTCGGTAGCTTCTTCCTCGGCATCGTCTTCCTCTTCGTTATCTCCGTCATTGCTCGTGAGATGGTTGCTTGGTGGGTCGGCGTCCTGAGCTTGTCGGGCAAATGCGGGCTTCGAAGGCAGCGCAAAGAGCTCAAGCAAGGAGATGACGAGAGCCAGAAAAACGCCAGTGTGGAAAAAGGCGGCAAAATAAAAGGCACCAACCTGAAGGCGATCCTCGCAAACGGCAACAAAGATTTGGAAGGCCCAAGTCAACACAAAAAGCCACATGAGAGAATAGCCGCGGTGCAGGGCGCTGGGGCGCACGTAGCTAGCTCCTCGCATGATGAGCCAGAAGGAGCAGTAGAAAATGGAGATCGACATGGCCCAACTAAATGTGTGTTAGCGTTGAGATTGAGAGTGAGGGGGCAGAGTACTTACACTGCATACGCGCTGCTATAAATGATGAGCGGGTTGATCTTACCAACCAACCTAACCGAGCCAAACGTGAGGGTGCAGGCAAAGACAAGAGCGAAAGGGAAGCGGAACAACCCACGCCAGCCGTTGAGAGCAAGCAGTCCATCGCTGACTCCAGAATCAGCTTCTGTGCTGCTCGCAAAGAAGTAGTACTTGTCTTGCTTGATCAGAAGCACCGTGATGACGAAGAGAATGAGCGGCGTGGCAATGAGCAGCGTAAGGGTCCAGGCAAAGAGGCCCCTAAGCGCAAAAGCTGCCCAAGCGCTGCCAAAGAAGTCGAACCAAACGCCCCTCGTCGTCTTGCCATTCTGAACCAGGTCTTGTCTGCCGTCAGAACGATCGCCGTGGAAGATTGTGCCAGTGGTATCAGAAAGCGTCTTCGTGGATGAGAGCGCGGCCGAGAGCATGTGCCAGATACTGCTCACGGAGCTGTGGCGGGTATCGTCGTCCTCGGTGTGGTATCGCGAGCGAGGCGCATAGAAGGCAATGTCCATGCCTCGCTGGCCAAAGTGATCTGCAAAAATCTGATAATCGGTACCGCTCTTGATCACGCCTGCTTCAAAGGCGTCTGCAGCAATGACTGAGCCGAAGGGATGAGGGGTTGAGCCATAGGCCTTGGCAATTTCCAAGTCCGTGGTGCGGAAGAGCATGGCGCGACCGCCGGCTCCAGCGCCTTCCAAGTTGACGAATGTGTGGCAGAATTGACGCAGAGGGCTGTAGCCAAATGCGATAGCTCCGAGAAGGCCATCCTCCTCGGCATTGTTGAACAGCAGAACAATGCCATGCTTTGGCTGGTGACCCTGGGTAGTAAAGTGGCTAAGCAGCTGGAGAAGGCTGATGCAGGACATGCCATCGTCGGTGGCGCCATAACCAGTTGCGACACTAGTAAAATTAATGTTTGTCCGAGTAGAGCAGGGCATTGTTACTCACGAATCAAAGTGGCAGTTCACCAAGACACCACCCTTGCCGCGGAATGTCTCTGCGGCGTCATCAGACTTCCACCACTCGCCCTCAGGGTCCTCCTTGCCATGAATGTAGGCATAGAAGTTGTTGCCTTCAAAGTATTGGCCAGAAGATGCACCAACCTTGGATCCCTTGACCGTATCTTCCGTAATAAAGGTCGCGTTGGAGACCTGATCGTCAAAAAGCGTGACGCCAGGCGCCTTGTCGGCCGCGTTGCGCGCATCCTCGGCGCTGCGTTTATCGGCGCCCCACACGCGACCGCCAGACTGATCAACAGTGTATGGAATCTTGTTCTGTTCCAGGATCTGCTTCGAACGCTGAATGTAGTACCCGCGCACCTCGTCGTTGGCGTGGCTGTTGTACGGATGGAATTGCGCGGTTATGCGCTGCAGGTCGACCCAGGCATCGGTCAGGTTCACGCCGGCGGGCAGCGCCTTCTCCTTGGGAATCGCGGGGACCGTCTCGTGAACGTAGATGAGCGAGATGAAGATGGCGAGGTAAGTCACCGTGGTCCAGAAGCAGACGGACCACGGTCGGAAAGCGCAGGGGTTGAAACCAGCCATGACGTGCGCTGCTTCAAGGGCCCCAAAGTTGTCGCTTGAGGTCGCTAGTGGTCGAGGCGATTGAAAATGGGCGACAAGGCAGCTGGCAGTGATCTAGTAGTTCGCCAGAGTCATTGTGCGCCTCCGTGCGATAGTGCTGTTGTTGAAGGGAAGATGGTCCAAAACTGCGAACGGCATCATCAGTACCTAGGTCTCAGCTGGGAGCGGAGCTGAGCTGCCCGTCATACCAGCGGCAGCTCCACCACTGAACCCACAACAGCTTGAACGCTGCGGGGTAGCTTCTGCGAGTCAACCGCTGCAAACCGCTGCAAAAGGTCAATGCAAGGCTACCAAAACACAACACCTGCACTTGCACGAGGCTTGCATATCAACTTCCAATCCAATGTGTTTTATTATACGGCGCAAGAGACCGACTATGAGAAACGACTTCAAGACTAAAATTACACAGTGATTAGGTTAACTACTGTCGCGCGTCCTGCTGTTAGCAATAAAAGCTCTCTGGCCGCGACTGCTGGTAAGCCTTGGCGCTTCAAGCCTCTGCTCGCTTGGAATCTCGTGACACCCGTGGTTAGCCAGCCTGCCGAGGCCACTATAAGCTCAATTTCGGTCCTGTCATACTGCGGTTGTCGTGGTCCTATTTACGCGGGAGGGGGAGGAGGAGGAGGCTGATCAG
>JARDXD010000680.1:0-16274 GCA_029218145.1 Aphanocladium album
ATATAATGATTAAAATAAACTATTATAAAACTAATTCTATAGTGAAGTAATCTAGAAGCCTTTAATTAATTATTATACTTATAGATCTTTTAGTAAGATAGCTTGGGGTCTACCAAGTGCTTATACCTAAACGTGCTAGCTAGCTAAGGGGATAAATAGTTACATAGCCTACTAAAAAATAAAAGAAGAATAATTTTTTGCCTTATTTTTAATATTCTTTTAAAAAGTAATTACATAATTAATTAGTAAAAGTCCTACTTAAAGGCTTTTTAACTTCATCTATAATAATACTAGTGATATCCGCGCCTGAGGCTTAATAGAGGCTCAGCCCACTACGCATCGACCTACATCTACACTAACCTCTTTAATTCGATTAACTACGATTCGACGCAAATGATCATGAGATTCCGCACCTCTTGACGTCTATTCCTACCCTGCATACTTGAAGCGGGAAGAAGTCTTTAAGAGGTACTTCTGTAATCTGCGGGTCTTGTGCAAGGTACCGCTTGGGTTGTTTTCCCGCAATCACACTAGGTGTTAGTCTTTAGGCTATATTGTATAAATACTTTAATAATTGTATTGTTGGATTCTAGGTGTTGTCTTTGTCGAAGAAGCAAAACTTAGGTTGGTGTCAGCCATTGGGCACTAGCTGCTATGTTACTTCTTGGTAGTCCTATCCTTTATGTCGTGACTTTCGTGACTTTTTATTCAAGTTGTTTTGATCTGCGGGTGTGTTTCATCTGCATAACTCGCACAACACATGGCCGTAACCTGCACCGGCATCCTTCATCGGGTCCCTCGGCGCCGGGCGACACCCACAACCCGAAACCCCAGTTATTAAAGTTGGAACCCCTATGGGTAGGGCAGAAGCAGATCGGCATTGACGAGCCTGGTTCGAGAAAATGAAGGGATTGCACTCTCTTGAGTGTCCACGTCACGGCCAAGCCACACAAATGCAAACACTAACGCCTGCCGAGTGCATTGTCTCTCACGATTGCCTTGCCGAGAGTACTGAGTAAGTTTCAATTTATATGTGGCATCAATTTTAGCATGCTCTAGCTCCTATATACAGTTCCCATTTTGGTCGATTGCTGTGCATGCTGAGGGTGATAATTTGATCATGAGCACCGCATAAAGAAAGCAGAAGCTCCACCACAAGCTGACCTCTAGGCGCATTTGAAAGAAAAAATCACCAAGTACGTGATTTCCTTGTTCAATAGAGCTGAACCCCAGGCTTGAGAAAGCACGTCTGTACTTTTGATCGTTGCTTTAGGCTGGCGCCAGCCAGTTGGATCGCTTAACAACCTGCCGAATTTGCCTACCATAGCCGACACGCTTTGGCCTGGGCTAGTGCGATGTTCGATCGTCGAATCCCACCAGCTCCGTCTTTCGCTGCTTCGAAAGGGCCATACAAAACAATCTATATGCACCGTAGAGTTGAGCTCCAATCCAGAGAGAAAAGATCATCGGAATTGAGATCTTCCAGGCCCGGCTCCATCGTTTCCATGATCGGTTCATTAGATAAATAGTAACTGCCAGTTCAGTAACAGCTCCAACTAACGCCCAGATACAACAACCCAGCATTATGCGGCCCAGTATTTTGTGTTTATGGCTTTTCAAACGCCATAATATCATGGAAAAGTAAATGGGAAGTTCCACAACGACGTCGAAAGCGCCTTGGTGGTCTCAAGTCAGCGCAGTGACACAGCTGGCAGGAACATTATAGGAATATATACCCCAAACCATGCACATGTAAAACTGTAGAGGCGCTTCTGGATGTCTTTTCAGATTCGAAAAGAGTGCCATCGAAGTATGGATGATGAGCAAAAGACCAATATGGTGAGCAATGCTGATGACACTCGCAAACCTGGTGCGAAAGCAAAGCTCAAAAAGATAGTATGCGCTGTATATGTGAGCAAGCACAAACAAGGTATCACCGATCGTGATTGATGCTGAAGCATTGCCAAAGAATGGTGCTGACAGCTGATTTCTGCGGAGAAGAAAATCCATGACAGGATATGCCCCAAGCAGGAGTAAAATGGCCATGACCAAGGTACCGACATGGAAATAGACAAACGAGCGTCGTCGCTTCTCCTGTTTCTCTTGTCTGAGAACTTCCCAAGTGCTGGCATATACCTTCTGCAGGATCCATCGCTCCAGGCAATTGGAGATTAGTACCATAGCGAGGATGCTGGAGCAGAGGATTAAAGCGCCATGTGGTAGCAGTTTCGAGAGTGGCTGAACGACTAACGTCGTTATTTTCGGCTCGCCCATCCTGTTTGCTGAGATGTTAGCAAGATGTCGGCAATAGATAGCACTAGTAGTTTGCAATCATCTGGATGGGTGTGTTGCATGGGTTTGTATATATGATCAGCCAAATGCCTGTTGCCCGAGTTATAGCGTAGTATAGTTGCTCTTTTCGACACAAAAAACGGGACCCGCGCAAAGCATTGCGCCCCGAACGACTAGTTAATGAGGCGCAGTCTACGGGAATGCTATTGTGATTACAGATGACGCGTCCCCGGCGCAGTCGACAGTCTTCATCGAGGGCACCCGGCAACCTCAATTGCGTCTGGCCGAAATAGTAAGCGCGTCCAAGTGACTTTCGAACCACTTAGATAAACAACGGCAAGGCCCACGGACAGCGTAGGGTTACGCAGGTACCAGTGGCGGAAGCATGGACAGCGGATATGTTGGCCCACAAGGCCGGACCACCCAGGCTGGAGTCGAAAACATTGCGTTGGCACTGTCAATCGACGCTAAGCCGTTCCCGCAACTTTTCTTGCCCGTTGGATACGAACAGTTCATCAAGCGTATAAAAAACATAATACTCTTTAGCGTCACTGGCAGCAACCCTGACAGAGAGCAAATTACGATAGGAATATGACGCTTTCTGAGCATCATATTAAAGCTGAGATATAAATCAGGAGCCTGCAATGCCAGACCTGTAGAATGTGGAGTTGGTGTAATAAGATAGTATCCAGCCTCCAAGACTAGCGAAAATGATGTAGACGGTTATGCAATGGAGACTGTTTTCGTATGGTACAAATAATAATGCGATAATTGACCGAAAACTTCCAAGGGCTACATGTTCGTGGTCCCTGTAGCAGAGCACATTCGAGAATTCCCTACGCTCAATTCAAGCCTTGGCACATGCTGTCAATGCGTCATTGTCAGGCAGTGTAACGAGTCATAGAACTCCGCAAGGGTTCCTATATATATGGAACTCATAGTGGACTCGTGACCGTAAATATCGTGAGTCCAGCATTCAACCTAAGTCATCGCGGTTTTTCGCGTTTCGTTTGTTTTTTCTTCGATGATGTATAAATCAGTTGCAAGGACACAACCCTTTCCTGCGAGTATTATCTAGTCATTTGCCTTCTCTTGGACCGTTGTGACCACTGCTTTCCTTGGAATTTACTTCGGTAGTTGCTACCTGCAAATGCCATGATGCTGTCAGAACATCTCCTGATCAAATATGGTAAGACACGTTTCTCTTTCGACTTCTATGGAAAGGATCAGTTTAATCGCCTAGACAACCTCAATAGTCATCGCAAACGACACGCTCGCAAGAACATAAATCGTTCCAGTGTTGACTTCTCTTCGGACGCAGTGCTCATAATTAGACAAGAGGAGAGAAAACGGATAATGTGTATATTCTCGGAAAGGTAAATTTTACAGACATTCTTGAACTGATGTAATTGGTGTCTTGATACCCCTTAAAACGCTTCTGGGAAAATCTGAACATGTACTTAGATGCACTAGAATACCATGTAGAGTAAGACTGATTATGGGGTATGAGGACTTGCGCTTTTTCTTCAACAGAGGAAACACTGCGTTCTACGTTGTCGGCTGAAGTTAACCGTATCCATTATAGTGAGCTGTAGTCATTAGCTACAGTCAATAGCAGATATAGCGGTAAAAGCGTTCGGCATAGCGACTAAAGCAATGCCACTTTCTTTACTGCATTGATATCTCGCGCAATCTATCAGCTCAATAGAGAAAGCAAAAATGATCGATTGATAACTGATTTTTCCAGCCTCTTGGTACTATTGACTATATTTATTCAGATATCAATATGCAGACGCAACTTGTTAGCATTAACGCCGGAGATGTAACAGGTCCATCCACCATTATCTGCAAAGCGTACGGTGGCTCCCAGATTCGTGACAAGCCGTTCTTCCTTGTCCTATATAGTGCCATTACGCAGTTGATCTTCGGGGATAGATTTACACAATGAAAGCAGCGGCCCCGAGAGCTGCAGCGAGACCTGCACCCGCGGCGGCGGCATTGGTAGCAGCGGGAGCCTTACTCTTGGAGCTAGTAGCGCTGCCAATTGCCTTGGTGGAAGTGCTGGTGGCTTTGGCAGTGTTCTTTGCAGAGGTACTTCTTCATAGGGGGAGTAGAATATAAATGTTAATGATGCCATGCAACGTGTTGATGTTTCTACCATGCCATCTTCCACAGTATGGGAGAGAAAGACTCACGAGGAAGAACTTGCGGCAGCCGCGAAGGTTGCGGTGAAGAGAATGACAGCGGTGAATTTCATACTGAATTGTATTGCTGCGAGGGAAAGCAAAAATAAGAGAATGTTTGAGAATTGATGGTTCAGGCACTTGTAATTGACTTGTACGAATGCAGTCTATCGTAGCATGATTTCCTCTGCCAGAGAGAGGATTGGTTGGCTTTATATACCTCGCTCTGCCTGGCACGATTGCCTGGAGCCAAAACACAAGGGTGATATTAATGGACTGGTACACTTTCACAGCGTACAGACTACACTGTTCCTGCATAGGGATTCTATTCCGGCTAGCGCACCAGTTTCGCTCCCTTGCCCCATGTGGGTGCCTCGGCACTGTGTACGGCTAAGACTTCAAGGCTGAGCCAGGTACAGCCACTATTGTTGGGAATGATTGGAATTGAGGCGTCTTCGATGGAATTAGAGCCAGAATTTCGAATGCGTTCGGTCATTGTGTGCTGCTGTCGGCGCAAAGCAACTGCACATATGCCGTGCTGTCAGATTATCTGGATACAGGCAAGGTACCAGAGAAGGGGTTTACTTGCGAGGCGAATTGCGGTACATGGGACGCAGGTTGCATCTCGCTTGCTATCTAGTGAGGTTTTCTTATTGTTTCATGGACATGTGCATGCAAGTGCAGCCCCGTCAGTAGGCTTGGCGAGTCAGAGAAGACTCAGCCTCACTGCCAACGTTGCTGTTGAGGTAGGTTCTCTACTCGGCTTAGCGCCAGCGCAGAGGTCCATCATCCAGAGCCACTACAGCCTGTTTAGTTTGATATACAAGCCCTTAGCGAATTACCCAATCAGCAGCTTCCTGTTTGGGGGAACGTACGAGACAGGTGGGCACGCGGCTCCAAATATTGTATTCACTGCCTCTTTTATTGTGCTCTTCATCCCTTCCCGAGTCTAATTGACCTTCCCTAACTTTCAAGCGAGCAACGGAGTGGCTAGGGAACTTACGCAATGCCTCATGGCGCGGCCAATCTTGAATATGGCAAAAGCTATTCCAATATGCCGAGTGCGACAGTGCTGAGACAACGGCGACAAAAACTAATAGAAATGTTAAAAAGTATATAAGCAGAAGCATTAACTTGGCTTGAAAAGTGAGGGCTCATTACGACGCTAATCATTGTCCTATTGTGGCGTCAAACGCCGCAAGCAAGTGCCTTTAATCACGACTCGAGATACGTCCAGATATTTGAGATACTGTCTAGATACAGCAGTTGTCTGCGGATGTTGTCTCACCATCTCAAGTTGTAGTTAAATAGGTGCTATATCATCATACTAATACTTGGAACTTATGAAAAAAGTCGAGTTACGAGAGACTGCGCACCCAATGATGTTGTGATGGAAACCGTTTACTTGCGCGTCCTGATCACAGCCGTTGGGGTTTGGTACCTACATTGTACACTGCGAAAATTGCTTGAACCCTTCACTTATAAAACAATGGCAATAAAATATACGGGGCTACTGTGCAGAAATTTGTAATTTTTTCCGGCGCAGCATTTGATACGCTGGCGCTTGTATGATCGGCCGCCAGGAGTGGGCAAGCCAGCGGCCAGAATCGACGACCGCCAGTAGAGTTGCTGCACACAGCCGCGATGCGATTGGAGTCACGACGAGTAAGAATAGCAGATATTAACAGTATCATCTGATAATTGGCGCGAACATCGACCATGGTTTGAGTCATTCATTTAATGCAAGGCCTGCTCAAGCCGTACTCATCCAGTGTTCAGAAGCTCGAGTAGAGCTGAATTGTAGACCACTACGTGCAGGGGCTGGAGTTCGGAAACGCACCATGATGTATAGTAGCATTGTCTGATTGGCCCGCGCTTTGCCAGCCAACCAATCGGACAACACCACTAGTGGTATTAATTTAACACAAATACGTTTCGCGACTGTGACCCATAGATCCTCCACAAGGGCAAGGCAATCGCAGTTGTCATCTACCACGCGTGCATACCCGAGCAGCAGTCGCCAGACATATAGCGTCATGTCCCCGTTACGATAGACGGCATTTAGACCGTAACTATGTGCACATGAGATCAAGATTTAAGTGTAGTAGTAGCGTGACGGTATTTGTACCTATTAGTTGATGTACCAGTATAACATTGCTTTTACATTGATAACTAGATTATCACTGCCTCTTCCCTGATAAATCTTCGGCAGCTCGCCATTACATCGTAACTTTGCCCTACTATACTACTGTGGCATCCAGAGCTACAAGATAGCTCTAAGCAGTTCACAGTAGTATAGTAGGCGTGTAAGTCCGTTAAGTGATTAGCTCTCAATAATAGAACTACTGCTTAAATCGGTCAATAGAGATCTAAACTATCCAGACTAGCCATAAGCTTCTTCTTTTACCTATACTAGTTTATCTCTCTATTGTAGGCCTTGGATCACTGGCTCGCGCTGAGGCCGTGATCCCTTCATGGCTCACTGGATCATGGAAGGTCTATGATCTGGCTATGGTCACGTAACCACCTACCCTAATCGGACGAACTGCAGGCGCCTCGTCAACGGCTCCCTGAGTTGTTTGTTTGGGTCGCCCTAGGCTGCCTTGTGTCAACTTCCATGGTTTGTAACAGCAATGCTAAGAAATGTCTTTTTAATGGGTAAACTAGAGAAAAACAGCACGAGTGGTATCACATAGCCATTTTTACTGGCCTTTTTTATTGGCATTATTTTAGCGAGTGTCTCCCTACGTTGTCAGTGGTTGGCCGGCGGCCTCTAGTGCAAGGCTGCCAACCAGTATACACAGAGCAAACCGATCTGCCCGCGACAGCCCGTTCACTACAATAGCGCTAAGCAGTGAGAAGGCCATCCTAAAGAGGGCATGCAAGGCAAACTTGAACCATTTAAGAATATGCATTTATTCACTTTACATGTGCTATCTTGTAATTCGAATTCTATTCCCTATACGACATGAAATTTCAATCTGTATCATAGGTCACATTGCTCCGTCAAATGCCCCGACATACTGCGCCCGTCATGTCGGTTACAAATTGTTCATTCGAACGCTGGACTGCGACTGCGAATCGCGCGTCCCGTCGGCTGCCCACTTGCCGCGCTCCGAGTTCTGCTGTCGCAACACGCGCAAACGCTGCTGCTTGCGACGGAAGATGAGCAGGGCCGCAGCGGCGATCAGAGCCACACCTGCGAGGGATCCAACCACAATACCAGCAATGGCACCTCCAGAGAGGCCAGACTTCTTGGATGGCGTGGCGCTGGGCGTCGAGGATGCCGCTCCGTTACCGCCCTTGGTGCTGTCGCCGGCGCCGGGCTCGGTGGCGTTGAAGCACGGGATGGACACCTTAAAGTCAGACAGCGCCACATATGTGATATCGGAGCAGGCATAGAACGTCTGGTTCTCCGGTTTGTCAAAGTCGGCAATGTACTTGATCTGAAGAGTGGCGTTGGCACCGGCCTTGACTGAGTCCGGTGCGTTGGGGAGAGTGACGCAAGTGTGGCCGAGCTTGATGTCTCTGAAAGTCTCCATGTCGATGAGTTGGTTGAAGTCACCGTTCTTAGTTGGGTCTGCAATCTTGTCAATATCGATGGTATGAATAGCAGAGCGAAGACATACTCTCGAGATAGGAAATAGCGAGCTCTAGATCATACGATTCATCCTGAGCCACAAGCGCAATCTTTCCGTTTTCTACACATGGTTAGAGGCACTGCCTTCAAAACAAGATAAAAAACACTCACGCAGAGGAAATGTGGTTCGGTTCTGAACACCAGCAATAGAACCACAAGGAGCAGTGTTGTCAGCGTCGGCGGACCAAACTCTGTCGGGCGGCCACATGAAAGCGGCTGGGCCAATGTCGGCCGATGTCATTGGACCAGACGCAGCAGCCGCTCTGGAGGCCAGAAGTGCCCAAGTGGCAGCAATCGTGGTAACGAACACCATTGTAGTAGTTCCTAGGGCGTGGTGTGGGATCAGAAGATGCACGACGGGAGGCGGGGTAGGAGGTTCGCAAGGCAGCACACGCAATGTCTAAGACTGAATCAGACGGGACAATGCCACATTAATAACTAATTTTCTGCCACGCCTCAGACGAGCATAACCCGGGCTACAAGTTTTTCCAGCCTCGCTCCTCTGAATTGCGAAATGCAGAGGGGAGACGTTAAAACCGAGCTGTCACCTGCCATTTCGACTCCGGTCCTTTACCGATGCGGGCTCCGCAAAAGCCAAGCCTATACGAAAAAAGTTTTAAGTGTCCACTGGCAGACTGTGCAAAGTAGGCCGTCAAATAAACTTGTCGGGCCCTGCGGGAGGCGAGCGGCGAAATGGCGGGATTGGCCCAAGAGGGCGGCCAAGGCCTAACGGTGACAGTGGCATCCACTCTCTGTGCGTGTGCAACCCTCCCGCGGTGCAGCTGAAAAACTAATGAGCTGATGTGGTGTGCAAGCGGGGGAGTAATGGTGTGGGAGCTTTGGAGAATTCTCCTTATCAGATGATCTGATTAGATGCCACTCCAATTGATTAGATGGAATCACGGCCTGCCATTGGTCGTGGTGGACCTCGACGGGGACCGCCACCGCTCATGGAACTTTGGCAATGCATTCAGAAAGACCGGGCCGCTGCAGCCAGGGTATTAGGAGCGTAAGGCTTGGCTGTGAGGGAATTTACCTCTCCTGTCCGACAGGGAATGGGCGGTTCCGTTGCCAGCCACGCACTCGTGCATTACAGCTCTAGCCAGAATGAAGCAATGCATCCGTCTGACGTCGCACTCGGTATTGCGACCACGGTAGCAGGCAAAGGATACAATCAATTCTCAACCGTATTTACGATGCCGTTGCTTAAATCGTCCCCCTCAATCGACCTTCCAAGGGCCATTTCAAGAGTCTTTTGAGAGACCATGCGCAAGGTATCCTCTGGAGAGTCAATTCAATAAAGTCCACACCCTCCACACCACCCAAGTGGACAGCACCAGTTTTCAGGCGGAAGGATCCAACCACCCACATTGTCCAAGAGGCAGGGATTCTGCATACGGCATATTGTCGCACTTTTAAGGAAACCATTTACGCCGAAGGCCGACGGGAGCTGCCCCAAAGCGAAGTCGAAGTCAATTTGTGGCTCTCTGGCGGCGCGACGCCTGCTAGGGCCGGCCATATTGCGCTGCGCCCTTGTCCAAGTCCAGACTCTTGTGTTTCTTTCCGTCCGACGCCCCGACGGCAACCGAAAGCCTGAAAGCCAATGGTGCAGTCACGGCCGTTGTCGCTCTCGACCTAATCAATAATAGAAATGGGTGGCTTCCGAAATCCCTGCTCCTTTTGGTTTTCGAAGCCTACCACTGTGAACACACTATAAGAACTCTTCCCCTCTCACGTTGTGTTGGTGCTTCGTCCAACAACTGCATCTGCTCGTAGACATTCTTTCTATTGTCCTTCGTTTTATCTCAACACATCACATCATGCACTTCGTCACCAGCCTCGTTGCCATCGGCTCCGTTGCCTCTCTGGCCTCTGCTAGTGTCGGCTTCGAGTTCCCTGCGGCTGTGCCTCTGTCCAAACGCCAGACTTCGGGCCCTGCCTACGAATGCCACGCCAACTGCGGTATGTTTGGTGCTGCATTGACCTCCGGTCTTCATCATCTCTAACATTAAAAAGGCTACACCATCCAGAACTCCGCCCAGGACGGCTACTGCCAAGATCCAAAGTGGAAGACCCTTCTGAACGACTGTCTTGACTGTGCCCTGACCTACAAAATCTGGCAGTGGTACGGTGACAAGGTCAGCGCTGCTGCCAAGGCTTGCGGTCTCGATGCGACGCCGAAGCCGGCTGCTGGCACTGGTGGCGCTTCTTCCTCGCAGGCCGCCACGACAACTGCCGCTCCAACCTCTGCTCCCGCTACTGAGAATCCTACTGGTCATTCCACTTCTGAGCAGCATTCGCAGTCGACTGCCCTTCAGACCAGCTCTCACGCTGAGGGCACCGCTCCGGGCACCGCCTCGGGCACTTCTCAGATACACTCTTCCACTGGCGCCGCATCGCACTCCTCTGTCGCTACCACGACGGGCGCGGCTACCACCAGCGCTGTCCACACTGTAAGTTTTGTGCCCATCCGTTAGACACAGCAGCGCGCTAACTAGTCATTAGAATGGCACTGCCACTACGACTCACGTCCAGGTTGGTGCTGCTTCTTTCCAGAAGCCCGCTATGGTCGCCGCTGGTGCCGTCGCTGCCTTTGCCATCAACATGATTTAAGCTGGAAACTTAAAATTTGGCCATGGAAGGGTTGATGGGCTGAATGTGTAATATTCAAATAGTACTCCTAACACCTAATAAAAGCTGTGTGCCGTCAAAATAGCTGCGCTCATGCATCCATCGTCATTACCCAGTAACTCAATCATTTCAAATTCATCCCGCCAAATGCTCTGTCCAGGGCCGCTCCCTCATCTGTGGCGCCAGGCTGTCCAGTAGTCGGCTCGCCCACCATGAGCTCGTTCTCGGCCTTGGCTGCGGCGGCAGCTGCGGCGGCGCCTTTTTCAGGTTGAAGCAGTCTCGCGTCGCTATCCAGCCATCCTGGAGCGAGCCTTCTCTTCTCTGCCAGGTCGCGCTCGCGTATGCGCTCCTCGAAGTCGCGCAGCTCGCGGTCAGCATCCTCCTGTAGCTTGGCCACGTGTGCGCGCAGGGCCTGGCAGGAGGCAATTATGTCGTCTGGGTGCGCGGCGTTGCCGGATTGCGAGACGACAAAGCGTGGTTTGGGTTGGTCGGCGGCCGCGCCGTCGCCAGAGGAGGAAGCGGTGGGGATGCCGAGCGCGGAGGGTGGAATGTTTGACGGCATGGTCTTATATGTGTAGGAGAGGGTCGTGGCGGTCGGTATCGATACAAACGGAGAAACTGTGAGCGGTACTTGCTCTAGGAGAGGATGAGGGCCTATGTAACAGCTGTTAGCGCCTGTGTCGGAAAGATGGCGAGCGGGAGTTTCTCACGATGGCTATACATGGCGTTCTGTCCGCGCCTGTCGCATACCCAAGCAATGTAGCAAGGCGACCGTTGCAGCTTCTGCCGCGTTGTCTGCAAGCAACCAAGACAAATTCAGCAGCAATTCACCGCGACAAGATGGATGCGGCCCAATCGAATCGTAAATCAGCGATGTTGCAAGAGAGAGCTTCCGCAGCTCCAGCCGCGCAGGCAGTCATGTCATTGCCCCACCTAACCCGCCAAACGATTTTTGTTTGTCCCCGCGATCTGGGCAGCTCTAGCTTCAGCTACCTCTTGTCAACAAAAGCCTTGAATTTTTCGTTGGACTCGCTCGTCGCGGTGGGAAAAACAAGCTTCGACATGATTGCGACTACGATACGCACGCCGCCGTCGGCGGCCGACTACGTCCCGCTCGCCGAGTACCAGTCCCAGACGCCAGAGTCCTTTGTCGACGGCAAGCCTGTGCTGCACCTTCACATTACCGGCGCTGCAGCCTCGGCGCCCAAGGAGCAAATTGCGAGCGGTGCGCTGGCTGTCTTTCCTGGCGACTCTCCTGTCGCGCCCGCAGCCAGCGGCGAGAATGGCGCTGACGCCGCTGAGGAGCTCGTCGAGCAGCAGGTCGACGTCTACGTCACATCCGAGTACGTAGCCAATTGCAACCCCCTCGACGATCCCATACTAACAGAGTGCTGCAGAAACTTTACCATCTTCAGTTCCGCGGCCGGCGCCGGCGTCTCGATACCGTACCCCTCCATCTCGATCCACGCCATCAAGCAGTTGTCCGCTTCATCTGCCGTCTGGATGCAGCTCGAGTTCTCCGATGGCGGGTCTTCCGACGACGAATTCAACCTCATCGAGCTGACGATTGTGCCTCCCGCCGACGCCAGCGACGACGCCCCGACCGCGTCGAAGCTCTACGAGGCCATCGCGGCCTGCTCGAACCTGCACCCGGACCCCGCGCACGAGGGCGACGAGGACGATGCCGAGGAGGACAACTACGACCGCATCGTGTTCGAGGGCAGCGCGGAGCACGATGCGCTCGAGGGTTTCAGCGGCGTGCTGCGCGGCAACGCGGACGGCGGGCTGCCGCCTCCGATGCCTGGCAGCGGCGGTTGGATCACGGCCGAGAATGTGAGCGAGTACTTTGACGCGGACGGCAACTGGATCGGGCCCGGCGCTGAGGTGGGCGGCGAGGAGGAGGAACTTGGCGAGGGGGCGGGTCGGACGAGAGCGCGGGATGAAGTCGAGGGCCAGGATGGCGTCAATGGGCACGGCGCGGAGGAGGACGCCGAGAGCAAGCGTCAACGGGTCGAGTAACTTCAGCCGAGATGAAAGAAAGTGAACAGGAAATGGTTAGGACGGCGTTTATTGGTATAGCTTATAAAAACACAAAACAGGACCAGGAATACCAGGATATACAGAAATAGAAGCTTTTGTTAAAGAAGTTGAGTAGATTTGAGACGCGTTACACAATCGTTTCTTGTTTGGACCGACGTTCACTTCTATGTAATTGTTTGCTGGCGCACACGACAGCACTACAGGCCGCGACCACCTCGAAATGATTTTTAATAATTATTTTTCTGAATTATGAGACAGGAGAATATGTCTCCTCATTATGTTTAGTTGGTGTCTTCTAATACTACCTATCTACCAACAAGGCAAAAGAAGAAAGAAGCAGCAGCTTAATGCTCCGTCGTAAACGCCCCAAAATGTGAGAATAATACAGACCAGCGTCTATCCCTCTCCAATGAAGAACAACAAACAGCAATCCTATAATCAGGAATAGAAAGAGAAACAATTGGCAAAGAGTGAAGAAGCGAGGAAACAAGAGTAGTCTTTGTCTTTTGTTTTGCTTTGTAACATATGCTGTGTGCTAATCCAATGCAAGTTTCCTACATGTGTTTTTACCTTGATGCTCACGCCCATCTTTACATGCGCATGAGCTTCTTGTGCAGCTCGCGCTCCGGCAACGGCAGCAGGAAGCCGTCTTTGTCGTAGAGGCCCAGGCTGTCCACGCTGCCGCGCTTGTCATTCGTGCGGCGTTCGGCGGCGGCCAGCTCCGCGACGATGGGGTTCTTCATCTTTTTCGTCACGGGAACCTGCAGGCCAATCTTGTGCGGCGAGCCGTACTGCGGCTGCTGATGCTGCTGTTGAGTCGAGGCTGCGACGACAACGTCTTTGGTCGGGGTCGAACCGCGGCTGCGGCTCTCCTGAAGTGCCTGCGTCGTCGTCGTCGCTTCGCCGCGCGAGGGCGGGCGCACGAGGCCCAGGCCGGCATTCTCCTTGCCCTCGTCCTCGGCCTTGACCAGAGCCTGCTGCTGCTGCTGCTGATACCTCTCGACGAGCGACGTGACGTTGCCCATGCTGCGGCGCGGGTTTTTCGCGGGCCTCTCGGGCGCGGTCGAGCCCGTCGTGGAAGTCGACGTCGTCATGGCCGAGCTCGTCGTGTGCGAGCGTGCGTGGCTTTTCTTCTTTTTCTTCTTCTGCTGCTGCTGCAGCCCATCGGTGCTCTTCCTGGCAGAGCTCGACAGCCTGTCTCTGCTGCTGCCGCCCACGTTGAGGTAATGGCGGGATCCCATGCGCGGCGCCGTGCGGGCGCTCTGCAGCTGCGGCAGGCGGCCGTCGGCCAGGTTGGGCAGGAACGGCGTCGGCGGCTCGCTCTGCTCCACCGTCATGGACGAGTTGAGCGAGTTGTTGCTGGTGACGCTGACGAGCGAGTTCATGCGGCGCAGCTCGGCGACGGAGCTGCACAGCGACAGGCCGTTGTTGCTGGCACCGCCGCTCTGGGCGCTGCGCGTGGTGGCCGGCAGGCCGAGCAGCATCGACGTGTTGGCGGAGGCACCACCGACGGCCAGAGGTGCGGCGGCGGCCGTCTTGGGGCTCAGAGTCTGCTGGTCATTCTCCTCGCCGTAGTAGGACGAGGTGAGGGAGGCTTTGCGGACCTGGCCCTGGACGGACAATGCGCGGGCGAGGCTCTTGGGCGGCGGGGACAGCGCCGTCGGGACGATGGAGCCGTCGGGCGCCATGACGGTCGGCAGGCCGGGCGGGTTGGGCAGCGCGCGCTTCTGGTTCTTCTTGGGCGACTGCGCGGCGGCGATGATCATGTTGACAATGTCGTGCTCGCTAAACGGCGACGACGAGGCGTCCGATCCTCGACGGCGGTTGTTGCTCCTGTTCTCCTTTGTCGGGGTCGTCATCATCTCAAAGCCAGAGATGCGAATCGTATTGTCCTCGTCGCCCATGACCGTCTCGCCATCGTCGTCGTCATCATCGTCATCCTGCTCCTGTTCCTCTTCTTCGTCGGAGCTCGGGCCGACGGCGCTCAGCGTGGTGCTGTCCACGGAAATGTCGGTAAAGCTCGACTCGGACACTTGCGGCGAGCCGGTGGTGTGCGCGTAGCCGGTGAACATGGACTTGGGGCGGACAAGATCCTCCTCGGCGCCGCGGCGGTCCGCGCGCGACGGCGGCTGGAGCGCACCAGCAAAACGCTGAACGTCGAGCGACTTGTGCGTCTGGTGGCCTTGAGCACGCTGCATCTGTTGTTGTTGAGACAGCTGCGGGCTGTAGACGGACGTCATGCTGTCGCGGTCGACGTGACGAGCCAGGGTATCCGAGGTGACAGTCATGGTACGTCGCAGTGGGCGCAGAAACGGCACCATAGCAGCATTATCACTATTGTTCCATGTCTCCCGCTGCGAGGTCCGACGCTCGACAAACGGGTCATCATCAGGCCCCTCGACCACCGCCTGCACCGAAACGCCATCCACCTCGTCCCCGACGCTGTACAGCGTAGACAGGCTCGAAGAAGCATCGCTATCCGTCGAACGACGTCTCTCGGAGCGCTCCCGCTGCGGGCTCCTCTGCGGGCTGCGCTGGGGACTGTTGGCGTGCTGCTGCTGCTGCTGCTGCTGCTGCTGCTGCTGCTGCTGCTGCTGCTGCTGTTGCTGTTCCAGCTGCGTTTGATACTGTCTCGCCGCAATCTCCTGCTGCAGCGGGTGCTCGTTGCCGTTGCCGTCGTCGTCGTCGTGCGGGTTCGTCAGCTGCAGGATCGCGTCGTCGCCCGCCAGCCACTCGTGTCCGCGGAGACGGCTCGGGCTGCCCATGCCGCCGGGGAGCTGCAGCTCCTGCGTGGCCTGCGCGATGAGGCTGCTGGCCGCGCTGCCAATCGACGCCGCCGAACCCTCGCGCGCGCCCAGCCCGTGCTTTGTCGGGCTGCTGCCATTGCTGTAGTGCACGCCCGCCTGGCGAGAAGTTCGGCCACCGCCACCGCCGGAGCCGTGAGACGACGATGGAGAGCGGCCCACGCGCAGACTACGCGGCGTCATGTTGTGGTAGTTCTTGCGGGGCGAGCCGTGAGGGGTGATGCGCTGCTTGTCGGGCGACCGGCTGTGGCCGTCGCGCAGGCGCTGCTCCGTCGAGCGCAGAATGTCGCGGAGGTCCGAGTCGGTGCGGCCGGCGATGTTGGCAGACGGGTGCCTGGCGAGGACGGCGGCCGCGGGACGGACAAAGCCCTGGTCCTGGTCCGCCGCGTTGCCAGATTCACCACCTCCGTACACCGCAGCGGGCATGGCTGGCAGAAACAATTCTTCGTCTCTATGTTGTTGTTGTTGTTGTTGTAATTGTTGTTGCTGCCAGCCATAGTCTTGTGCGTCGTAGATATGATCGTAGTCTGTGTTGGTCGGCTGCTGATGATGCACCGGCGGCACCGGTGGCTGTTTCTGTTGATGATACTGCTGCTTTTGCTGCTGTCCTTGCGTATTATACGCCGCGGCCTGCATCCTCGACCTGTGTCCAACCGGCGGCAGCACCGGCGCATGGCTCTGCCC
>JARDXD010000377.1:0-74641 GCA_029218145.1 Aphanocladium album
CCCCCAACTTGACCCCCCATATCCCAGCAAATCCCAAATCCTTCTGCGCTCTCGCAGCGGCGCTACCTATGTGAACATCCCACGACCTCACTTTCTTCCCTCTTCTCCAACCAGCCCCGAACTCTACAGCGTTTGCTGCGACACATCGCTCGATTCCCGATTCGCCTCGCCGCCACAATCTACGCAACTTTTGTCCCGTGTCATTATTCTGCAGCTTTCGCCATTCACGAACCTCGCACAGCGCTCACAGCTGTATCTACCCGTCGCGAAACCTAAGCCCGCTTCCCAGACCCCGACGCCGTTTGCTGTTGCACGTCTCTTGCTTCAAGACATCCCTGATCGACTCCGTCCTTTGAAACGACAACTCTCAACATAACCTAGCAGCTGCGCAATTCACCACAGAATTCATGCTTGCCTAACATCCACTCGTCTCTACCGTTCCGCGAAAGGATGCTCCTGGTTCTCGCCTGTATCACCCTCGCGAGACGATGAACACCATAACCGCCGGTGCACGCAGCTTCTCGCCGCCGCCTAAGGCCCGCTACACTGAAGCTCCTGGCGGCGGCGAGTGGACTTCCTACAATCACCACTCAGACTACCGCGCCAGCTATCCAAACGGCTCCCACGGCCCAGACTCCATGGAGATGGAGCCTCTCAAAAAGTCGGCCGGCAAGATGCCCGTCTACAACCGCGAAGACGACGAAGCCCGCCGCCTCGACGTCTCCAAGCTCTTTGAAAATGTGCCAATGAGCCACAAATCTTTCCTCGACCCGGAATACGAGGCCGAAATGCTCAAGCATAAACGCGACATTTTGCAGTCCGTCGTCGATTCACATGGTATTTTTTCCTGCCCAAATCAATCAGAGCTTGCCTCTTACTCTTCTTAGACATACAAGGCGGCATACCTGTTCTCTCATATCTGGACGAGTGTCGCATGTTGCAATACATGTGCGAATGCCTCGAAGCGGCCTGCATGCTCAAAGGTACGCACACCACGCTCACCAATCGTCTCACTTCCTAACGCTGCGCAGGCGTCGATGCCAACCAGCAGCTCAGAGCTTCTTCTGCTAGCGCTCCTGCCAGCTTTAGACCATGGCTTTCCCGTAATCTCACCAAGCAGGACCCCGTTTTTGCCAGCATCATTGCTGGAGGTAAGAGCCTGGACGACCTACCACGAACTCTCAAGTGCCCCGTCCGCGGCTGTCGCCATTATGTATATGGTTTTGCCACAAAGGAGGAACTGCAGTCCCATACGCGCACTCACTTGGTCGCTGGTGAGGAGCAGCTCCAGGACCAGGACGAACTCAATGCGCGCCGCAGCAAGCAGTACCCCGGAAGACCCGAGATGGACCCCGTTCAGCAGCCGCGCACGCCACCTGAGCAGCGCGAGCCTGTTGACAGAGAATACTCTCGCGGTGAGGCCATGGATCACGATGGTGCTCAGCCTCATTCTTTTATGCGTCCCAAGTCGCCATCTCTAACCGGCACCACCCTCTCGCCCAACCCCGACGGCACTGCCTATGGTGAAGTCAACCATAACCGATACTTCCCCCCCTCGGAACCTCACTTTTCTCCTCGAATGCGCCCATCAGAGCCCGGATCCCGTCGCGAATCTCACCAAGATACCCTGCCACCTATCAGACAGCTTGATTTGCCCTCTGACCAGGGCTCTCAGCACAACAGCTACATGTCGGCGTCCCAGTCACAGGCCCTCCCCCGCCTCGAAACCCTGCCCGGCTCTTCTCTCCGATCCGAAGCTCCCTCCTCCCCTCGTCTCCGCATCCGTGCTCTGGAGCGCGGTCTCTCCGAACGCCACTACTCTGACCGCGGCCACTCAGAAGCTCAAAGCATGTTCGGCGGCCAGGATTCGCTTCCCCCATTTTCCGCCCTGGATCCTGATGGTACTTCGATTCCTGCTCGCGTTGATCCAATTCGTCAAGCAGACAATGTGCTCAAGGAAGAAACCCCGTTGGAACCCGCCCGCATCAAGCCGGAACCCAAGCCTGAAATCGTTGAGCCTTGTCTGCGATGTGCAGGCCGCGGTCCTTGCGAATGTGTCGTGCCCCTGCGTCAAGATGACTCGCACTGGTACCGCGTCGACACGTATAGAGGCACCGTTGCTTCAGTAGCCAAGAGCCTGGTGCCTGGATCTCCCATTGGCGAGCGCCCTGTTCGTCACGGTAGCATGATGACTGGCCCCATTCGCCAGGCTGCCGTACGTAAGCTCCGTCGCGATGTTGACGACTACCTCCGTTCTATTCTGCGGTTCCCTGACAACATCCGCGTGGGCATCCGTGACACGACCGACTTTAACGATTCATTCTGGCGCATGGGTGACCTCAGCCACGAGAAGAACATCATTGAGCAGATTGTCGCCACCAACGCCTGGAACATCTTTACACCACCTCCCGCCATATTGTGTACACTCCTCTTTAGCAACCTCAAGTTTCAACAACCATATAACATCATCCACCTCATCGGCACCAGCGCCAGATTCTCGACAAGTCGACGAAATGAAGAATCGACCAACCCTGCCCTCTACCACGCCAAGCACCTCCTCCGTGAAGTTACCTTTTACGGTCTTTCCGGAAACACACCCTTCATCGGAGCACCATGCGCAGAGCGACGTGGACCCCCATTCCCAGATGACGCGGTGCGCGACGATCAAGCCGAGGTGGTCGAGGGCTGCATGGGCTCCTTCCTCCGTGCATTCGAGTCCAGCTGCAGAGACGGCAAGGCAAAGACACCAAAGCAGTGGATTGCTCTGTTTTCGTCCCTGGTCATTTTCCACCTCTCCGGCATTATCCTCGGTGGCGCCGCCAAGGCCTCTCTCGAGAACCCCGTCAATGCGGACGATCATTCCTTTGCCCTCGGCTTCTGGGATACCATGCGCAGCACATTTGACGTACTTTTGGATCTCTTCTTTGGTCTTGGTCCTATGCTCTTTGATAGAGTGTCGCAGGATTGGGAGGAGGACGACATCTTGGCCTACGACACGATGGCCAAGGCGCTCTTATACAGTGACTGGAAGAAGAACGGCATCGCCAACTCGGAGGAATTCCTTTTGGCGCTCTCGTCTTTCAGATTTGAGGAGTCAATGGACGCAGTCAAGAAGGTAACCAAGACGTTGAACACGGTCATGGAGGAGAGAAGTGATTGCAACAGATCAGTCTCGTCACGAAGAACCTCGTTCCGCGAGGATACGGTCTCGAGAGCATATAGTAACCGCAGCGACGATCGCCCAAGGCCGATGATCAGCACGGGCTCGTCTCGCCTGCAGACAGACTCGTCTTACCGAACAAACGGACGCTCATTCTCGAGAGACTACAGCTCCGTATCAGGACGCAGCGACTATGCTTACTCCGAAGCTGGCTCATCCCGGGTTCACGAATACCTCCGCTCCTCCACAGGATCGGCGCGGCCGCAGGATGTGTGGCAAAACATCCCACACTCTATTCCCTCGCGCCGTTCCTCGCCAGGCCCGACAGAGCCCGATTCGCTATCACCGACCGGCGTCGTCTCTCCTGATGGACGGTCACCCATGTCCATGGCCAACCTGATTGGCAAGGGTCAGTCTCACACCTCCGGCAGACCACTGAGCCCAAGAAGCGAAATGAGCAGACATGAAGCGGGATACGCATACCAGAGACACCACGACAGTCGCAGCGCCTCACATGGCGGTCTGGCACCTCTGGGTGACCGATTGGAGCGTCGCCCGTCATTTACCGGGTCCTCTCACTCTGTCAACTCGTCCCGTCGCGACAGCAGCGCCCCCGTTGCTATTCCCTCGGGGCCCCCTAACATTAAGCCCACCTACCAGCGACCACCCCTGCGCCGTGTGTACTGCACTCACTGCAACGACTATCCCGAAGGATTCCGTGGTGAGCACGAGCTGCGACGTCACACGCACGCTCGCCACGCTGCTCTGGTACGCCGCTGGGTCTGCCGAGAGCCTCCCAGGAGACATCCGAACCAACCCTGGACCTCGGTGCCCCTCAACACCTGCAAGTCATGCATGGCTCAAAAGAGCTACGGTGCCTACTACAACGCTGCGGCGCATCTACGTCGTGCGCACTTCCCGCCCACGCGCAACGGCAAATCTGCGCTAGTGACTGGCCGTCCATGTCAGTTCTCAAGGAATGGATGCAAGAAGTTTGCGTTGCACCAGACTCGGCGAGCGAGGGCAAGGGCAAGGGTAAAGGTAGGGCCACCTCGGATGGCCAGATGGTTGACCTCGACAGCGATGACGAGATGGAGGACGTCCACGCCCAAGAAACCGGCGCGGACAACAACAGCCAGACCGGTGAGCCCGCCGCCGCCGCAGCCAACAACACCAGCCGCGCCGGTGACTCCCCCGAGGAGCCAGCAGGCGGCCAAAAGTGCCCGTACCCTGAGTGCGGACGTGTGCTTCGCGACCTTGCTGCGCACATGCTGACGCACCAGGCTGAACGTCCCGAGAAGTGTCCCGTCCCCTCATGCGTCTACCACACCAAGGGCTTCGCGCGCAAGTACGACAAGAACCGTCACGCGCTGACGCACTACCGCGGCACCCTCATCTGCCCGCTGTGCCCGACCAAGGGTGAGAACAATGTCGAGAGCGTCTTTAGCCGCGCCGACGTCTTCAAGAGACATCTTGCCTCTGTCCACAGCGTCGAGACCACCACGGGACCGCAGGCCAACGGCGAAGACGCCCCGTCTGCCGCGCTGTCCGCCGAGATGTCTGCGTCCATGATGTCGCGCCCCGTCGCCGACCCCAAGACGCTGCAGAACGAAGGCTGCTGCTCCATCTGTAACCACTACTACCCGTACGCGCAAGAGTTCTACGAGCATCTGGACGAATGCGTGCTCGCGGCGCTCGTCGCCCCCGAGACACTGGCCAACGCCCAGCAGGGCATCATCGGCCGCAGCTCCAGCTATGCCATGCCGCCGCCGCCACCGCCCCGCGCCGGCTCACCCACGTACTCGGTCGGCTCACACCGCTCGCACACCACCCAGGGCAGCCGCCTGCACCGTCCTCCCGGGTCCGTCACATCGATGCCGTACGGCTACCGCCCGTACTCGGAGCACGGCTCGCGGCCGGGCAGCTCCGCCTCGGTGCGCAGCTTCGATTCGGGACGCCGGTCGGGTCTTATTCACGTGCATGCGCACACGCAGCTGCACGCGCCGCGACCCATGGGTGTGCCTCTGCCGCCGCCGTCTACCTGTGGTTCTTTCGATTCGGATCTGAACTAGGCGCGCACTTGCATCCTGGGGCGTTGATAAGATAAACACCACACCACATCATACTGTGACCCCTTTCACCTACGACAAAGCTCGAGGTGTCATACTTGTATATAGCTAGCGATATCACGGAGGCGTTTTGATTTTTTTCAACACCCCGGGGTTTTCTTTTTGGATATTTATTTTTTGGGATATATTATACTCTATTTGTTTATACTGGCCGCTGCGTCCACGGAAGCATGCGCCTTTTGGGAGGGGGAACTTGATCTTTTGGGGTTTCATGTACAAAAACATGATGAATTAAAGTTTTGGAGATGTTTTCTGCCACTTTTTCTTTCTTGGATTTGTGACTGTATCGGGCCGGCTAGAGCGATCACTCTGGGTAGGCTGTTGGCCTGAAGTCTCAGTCGGCACCCTGCGCTAGCGGAGCGACCAACTGCTTCCAGCGCAGATGATTTCCAGGAAATGACATCACTATTTTTTACGTAAATCTGCAATCTCGGCCCAAATTCTATTGTAGCAGTCAGAGGGCACGGTTTTTGTCCTTTTTCTTTTTGATACATTTCCATTGGTTCAAGTATTGGAAAGCACAAAACAGTCCAGGACAGTAGTAGTCTTGGATACGGTTCCATTGGTACAAGTCTTTGAGAGCATACAGTCGCGGGCAGTAAAGTCTTGGATATATTTCCATTGGTATAAGTCTTAAATCAGAGAACTCCGTATGTACCGATCACATCGATGTACCCGTAAAATTAAACAAGCGCTGCATGCTTTCTTGGCGCTGTGTCCGTCATGCTCATCTAATACAATATAACGAAAAAGTGAAAGATTTAAAGAAAGGGGGTAAGAAGAACGCTCGAGATTCGTCGTCTCTATTTATCAGAATCGATAGCAATCTTCTCACCGAGGACGCCACGGTTGTGGAGGCCAGGAGGGGCAGAGCGCTTGAAGAACTCGTGAATCTCCTGGGAGAACTCGCCGTCGTCGCCCATGCCGTGGTCGGCGTGGTTGTTCTCCGTCTCCTTGGGGCCGCGAGCAGCCTGGACATCCTCCCACTCCTTGCGCATGTCGGCAACCTTGGCCTTCCAGTCCTTCTCGGGGTCGTAAGTCTTGGCCAGACCCATCATACGCTCCCAGACGGACAGATGCTTCGGGTTGACGGCAACACCGTGGTACTCCTCGGTGCGGCCCTCGCGGATGTAGCGCCAGCGACGCTCCTGCTCCTTGAGGTCGAGACCGGTGGTGTCGGGAAGGAAGACGTAGGTGAGGAGCATGCCAGCGAGACCGAACCAGGGGACAACCAGAAACTTGGTTTTGGTGTCAATGTAGTTGTAGAGGACCGAGGCGAGCAGAGCACCAGCCTTGCCCATGCAGGCGGAGAAACCGTGGGCGGTGGCACGGATCGGGGTGGGGAAAACCTCACCAGCAACGAGGAAGGTGACCGAGTTGGGACCAAACTGGTTGAAGAAGGAAGAGAGGAAGTACATGGCCTGGAAGGCGTGGATACCGGCAGGGCTGGTGTAGTAGTCGTACTTGAAGGCGGGGATGACAAACATGAGGAAGCACATGAAGAAGCCAACCTGCTGCATCATCTTGCGGCCGTACATCTTGTTGTCAATGAGGAAAGATGCCAGATAGTAACCAGCAAGCGAAACGACAATGTTGACCAGGTTCCAGCTCCAGTTGGTGAGCAGGTTCTTGGGGTCGTGGGAGATGACGCTGATGAACTGACCCTGGAAGAGCTTGTTTCCGTAGAAGAATACGTCGTTGCAGAACCAGGCACCGGCGGTGGCGATGAGACGACCGCCAAAGTGCGAGAAGCAGTACTTGAGCGCAGTAACATCGTAGCCGGTGACGGAGGTGCGGGCCTTGGCGGCGGCGAGCTGCTTGGAGGGGTTGGGCATCTTCCAGGTTCTGTAGTAGACGAGCCACAGAGTGCCAATGGCAGGGAAGGCAAACGACAGACGGAAAGCGTACTGGGCGGCGCTTTGGCTGTAGGGAGGAGAGCCGGAGCCCGAGTTGAAGATGACGAGGAGGACGATGAGCAGGACCTGGTTGACAAACTGGCCCCAACCCTGCATGAGGAAGGCCATGGTGACACGGCGACCACGGTGCAGTCTGTCCTCCTTGGTGGACAGGCGGCCGGAGGAGGAAACGTTTTCGAGCGACGAGGTGGCGGTGATGGGATACTCACCACCGACACCGAGGGAGTAGAAGAAGAGGGACCAGGCGTAGCAGATGACCCAGCCCTGGAGGGTCAGACCCCAAGAGGCCGTGAGCATGAGCAGACCGATGAACATGATGATGGCATCCTGAATCAGACCCCAGCGACGACCGACCCAATCACCAATGACCTAAACTGTTAGCTGCGAGTCGCCTAGAGCACAAGAATGGTACTTACACCGACGAAAACCTGACCAACCATGATACCGATAATTTCAAGGTAGGTGACAGAGGCGACCCAGTTGGTGCTGCAGACTTGGTGCTTGCCCCAGCACTCGGGCCAGACCTGCTTGAAGAGAGGCTCAAGGTTACCGATGGAGAAGAGGACGTAGCCCTCAAGACCGAGACCAGCACCGGGGATGACGGCATGGCGGAAGTACCAGCCAAGAGGGGAGAGAGGGTCCTTCTTGACCATGGCGCCAATGGTGGCGAGCTCTTCCTTGGCCGCCTTGCGGTCGACGGCGCTCACAAACGTCCAGCGCTGGGCCAGAGGCAGATCAGCCCAGTAGACACCCTCGGGGGTGTAGGAATCGTCCGGACGAGTGACATGGCTAAAGATGCGGCGCTCCTCGGGAGTGGTGCCAAAGACGGAGTCGTCGCCCGAGTCACTGGCAGGAGGGCCGTGAGGGACGGGAATCTCACCAGGGATAACCTGGTGGTGAGGATGGCCAGCGGGCTGTGCATGATTGGGGGCGTCGGAAGACATGTTGGGTAAGAGGCTATGCCCTTGGCGATTGGTTTCTTGACAGAATCTTGGCCCTTGGCGATTGGCTTTTCTTGGATGCTTGGCGCAACCTGGCAGATCAACGAGATCCCGGCAGAGTGATTGCGAGCGGGTTGCTTGCCAATTCTCTTCCAATGGGGGATGGAAGAAGGAAAGGAGGCAACTGAAGCAGGTAGCAGCGCGTGAGCGTGCAAATCAGCTTCGTTGGAAGGGAAGATGCAAGCGGTGGTGCTTGGGAAGAACGAGAGAAGCTCTGGGGAGGGAAGTGGATGAGCGAGGCGAGGCGGCTTTGTTATATTTGGCTGTGGCAAGCTTGGACCCTGGGCAGCGCCGAAGAGACGGACGGAGAGGGAAGGTCGAATCCACCAGGAAAATATGGAACTAGTTGGGAAAGCCGTGGCGAGTCCATCTTTTTTTCTTGCGCATGAGAATTACAGTATTCCGTGGTGGTGGCTCAAGGCGGCGAGGCGAGTCTGTTGCAGCAAGTATTTTTTTCGGCGCCGCCGCTTTTAGAAGTGGCGCTGACCCTAGTCACGGTGACGGCATGGTCCGGGGTGTGGGAGGGTAGGAGTGCCGTGTGCAGGTAAAACATACATGCTGATGCGGCGACAAATGAGGGGATGGGAAGTTCAACAATGGGATTCCAGTGAGGGAGAAACTGGCAACCAATGTTTACTGGGAATAAAGGACTTTGTTCCTCTCGAGAACAGACAGTCGAGGTCGTGTCCTGTCGTATACAAATGGCCTGAAAAACATCCTCTGTCGACGTGCTGCTAAAACAGCAAGAGGACCCTCCCTCCTTCCCGCAGCCAACCGCCGAGGGGTAAAAAAAAGCTTGAAACAAAGTGGCCAATCAGCGTGTCTCAATCGACCACGCTCTCGATCCCTTTGGCATGACAGGTCCGTCCACGACCGCCCCACTCGCCCAATCCACCAAGTGCAGATTCGTGTCCACCAGCTTCATGGCCTGCTTTTGCAGTCACTCCTCGGAAAAGGATGCAAATTCATCACAGCCACTCGACAACGGCTTTTGCCCGACTCGACTCACGATTCCATCATCCACAAATACGAATTTTCCGACTCCAAGCAAGCCCCTCCGCCTTTCAGCCATACCAGCCCAGCATACAGCATTCCCCCCGTCGGGAATATCCCCTCTTCTCTCTCGTGTAGCTCCTGCAAACGCATCATCCGCACACACTGCACGGAATCATGATACGTCGCAATCTGCGTCGAAAACTTTGCAAATTCATCAAGATACGCACCTAATCCCCAATCCAATATCCCCCGCCAGCCGTTGGCGAATACGCTCGGCCATGTGCCTTCCCCACGCAATCTCATTGGGTGCCCTTGCGCAACTTTATTACACCTCAGACATTGCCTCCCAATTGTCAGCCAGCGCTTTCGGCTCGGGCGGCAGAGCACGCTCCAAGGCCAACCCTGTCGATCCTCAGCACGCGGCCGCTGCTCGGCTTTTCATGCTTAATTCAGTCACCGAGTTGTGTGTTGTAAAATGAGGCTGTCGCGCCGTCACGTCATGTCACTTGTGCCGTCGAAAATTCCTGGCAATCATGACAATCTTTTTTTTTTTAAGATCATCCGGGAATTGAAACCCGGACAGAACCTCTTGCAGTGGAAACTGCTCGCGTGACTCTGCAGCGCCACGTCGTCCTCTTCATCCACTATCTCTTCCACCCTGCCCGCTGGTTGCACTTGGCAGTCTGGATTGCTGCAAGCATCGTGCCTCGACCACTCGACTGCTCCGCGAATACCACCGTCCCCGCAGCCTCAACATGTGAGATGGCCTGGCCCTGGTCACTCAAGGCGGCGCTAACGCGAGCCCCAAGACAAGGGTGTCCACCGACGCCCACCAGGGATAACCATCTCTCGCCGCTTTTACCGGCTCGTCACTCAGGCCAACCTCACAAGACACCGCCGTTCTAGACCATGCAACCTCTTGTTATTGCGCTCGCGGTATTGTCGCCATCCCGTTGCACCGACGCTGGCCCGAGTTGCCCACAGACAATCGCCATTTCCCGTACGTAGTACGGTCGCAGGTATCTTTCGATCGCTTTTACCGTGGCTTGTTAAAGCTGTCGACGAAAATTTGCGACTAAAACTGGCGACGCAGCGCTGCCTTTGCGCCGAAGCCGCCCGCCCAACGCCGGAAACAAGCGGCCCACATTCGCACCGCGCTCTCGGCCACCAACTTGCTTTGGAGGACCAACTTGCCTTTGCAGGACAAGACAGGAAACCGCATGCTGCCTCACACCACTTTACGGAAAACCGGCATATTTGTGCTATATGACAGCCCTTATGCATGACATGTCTCTGCGGTGATCGCGGCCTGGCCCATGTTGTAGTCTACCAGTAGAATATTGCTTCTCACGTCTCACGCTTACGCCCGCATCTGGCACAGTCTCAGTTCGGTAAACCCTTCCAGGCATGCCTGTCTCATCATCTATTTTTATCCCGCCACTGCTGCACACCTCAAGAACATTGTCGCACAGCAAGCTTTGAAGAAAGCTGTCGCACAACCGACTTACAGATGGTGCAAAAAATATCGAAAGACTCGCCTCGCCCGCAGTCTCATTCCTGACACAACCTTCCCCAGATCGGACCGAGGCCGTAGATGGGTCGAGCGCGCTAGCCCTTGCGCTTAAACCACCTGTCCATTGCGCATCAAACTCTCTTGTCCGTTTCTCGCATTGACTTGCCACTGTCCGATATGCAACGGTGCATGCGCTTGCAAACCTTTGGGCCATGTGCGCCAGACACTGATCTTGACAGGAGCAAAGGGTCCATTCGGTGCGCATGCCGCTATAACAACCACCTCGCCTCGCAGATGCGGAATTTATCGTGCCACTTAATCACAGCATATGGCGCCCGCTACATCTCTCAGGTTAATCGGCCCAGCCTCGCATGAGGTGATGTGACGTGCCGCCACAAAGTATATTCCGGGTTTGCCTCTTCCAAACCTCTCTTGAAATCGACCAAGCGCCTACAAATGTCCCACGTGCTGAAATCGTTTCAGCCTCGTCCTCTGCACCAAGTTCCAGTTTTGTAGTCTTATCCGTAGGGACCAACGTGCGCTGATGAATGGCAGGGTCACCAGTTACGTGGCAAACAGCCGGATATGGTCCGCCACTCTAATAACGGAACAAGCGGGATGGCTGGCAGTCGTAATTGCTAGCGTTGCGTCTCTGAATTGTGTTTGCGCCACGCCTTACGCGGCTGGAGATTGAATAATAAATTTGCCGCAAGGAACTTGTACAATAAGATTATTGCATCGGCTTTGGCCGAGACTCGGTAGGTCCCAATAAGTTTATCTGGAGTAACTGCAGAGCTTTGGAAAACTGACGAGAGACGTTTCTCGAGTCAATGATTTGTAGCCGCGTTAAAAATACTAACCGCAATTTACAATGTCTTATTGGATAGAGAGGAGAGAGGATAAGACATCGATTTGCTATCCAGTCTGTAGCCGCGCTTCTGGCGGAAGCTGTTTCAATGTAGGCACTCGAGCGTAGCTGTCGGCCTATACTCTCGCCGATCAGCAAAGAGACGAAAGAAGCGGAGAAAATTGTTACAGCTCGCCAGCAAGGCTATTCATTGCCAGACAGGTAAAATTGCTGTTTCAGATACCTGCTTAGGCTGGAAAGCACCAGAAAGTGTTGGACATGGAAACGGTGTCCACGGCTACGATGACAGCTCCAATTTTCTCAGTCGTAAAGCTGTGTACCTGATCAAGACCACAGCATTCACCTCGCAAACAGATTCATGTTCAAGTAAAAACGCCGAGTTATTAGTTTATAGCACGAAATGTCTATCCCAAATATATGCAGCTTCCATCCATCTCAGTACTGTGGCTGAATCTCCAAAATGTTGCCGTCCGGATCCTGCACGTAGATGAAGCGCCTGTTGCCCTCGTCCAGCGCCGCCTCAATCGCCTTTTGCTCATCCCTCGGCACCTGCTCGTACACCTCCTCCGAGAAGCCCTGCGAGACGGCCACGGGGCCCGTCCGCGGCGTGTCCTCGCCGGCCCTCTTCAGGATCCGGACGGTGCCATCAGCGGCCAGCGCGTCGAGCCGGCGCTGCGCGGCCTCGACGTCGGGCACCACGACGCCAATGTGGCCGACGCCGTTGGTGCGCTCGCTCGGCGACACGATGTCGCGGCGCGGCACGTCGAGGTGGATCATCTCCACGAGGCCCTGCGCGTTGTTCTTGTCGCGCAGCAGCTCGGCCGCCGTCTGGTAGCCGGTGCCGTTCCGGCCGCCGTGGGCGTGGCCCAGGTAGGCAATGGACAGGCGTGGCGCGGGCTGCACGGTGAAGATGTGCCGCAGGCCGAGGACCGTCTGGTAAAAGGCCAGGCTGGCCGTCAGGTTGCGCACGTTGAGCGAGAGGTGGTTGATGGAGTAGCCGAGCGTGGCGGGATCGGAGGGTGCGTTGCTGCCCATGGTCATGCCGCCGCCGTCGGCTCGCTGGACGGGCGTGGCACAGCCGAGGACGGCGCAGACGTTGGCGAGGGTGAGGATGTTGCTAAACTTCATGGTGGTGTGCGTTTTCGAATTGATGTGGTCTGCTGTGGACTGCTGTGGACTGCTGTGGACTGCTGTGGACTGCTGTGGATTGCTGTGTAAGAGTGAGGCTCGATGCAATCAAGTGCTTGTTTCTGTCTGTAAGATGAGATTCAGTTGATTCTTCAGATATGACGGCTCGTCCGTTATATACTTGGGATGGCTCTTGTCCGAGAGTTCATACCCTGGCCATCCGTTGTCGACACAGCCTGGTGATCTCTACGCGGCTGCCTTTCGACAACGGATGGTCCGGGGCGGAGCTATCCCCAGATGGCCACTTCCGCGCCCAAAAGTAGAACAGAAATATACACCAATTGTCCACGCGGCCAACATTACCAGAGCTTTACGTTTTGCCTACTCTTCCGGCTGTCAGTGGATGATTTTCCAGCCTTGTTTCATGGAACAAACGTAGGGAACCTCAACCGCCCGCGCAGCGAATCGTCTACCGAACCGCGAGCGCGAATAAAAAGGGTACTGCAGGGCATAATTAG
Source organism: Aphanocladium album (assembly GCA_029218145.1). NCBI lineage: Eukaryota > Fungi > Ascomycota > Sordariomycetes > Hypocreales > Aphanocladium > Aphanocladium album. The sequence goes on from JARDXD010000377.1 coordinate 13,230, forward strand.
GCTGTTCTCCGCTGCGCGCGGTGATCGACGGCCTCGCGCATTTCTCGCTTTCTGCGCGAGGCGAGCTGCAACAGTGGAGGGATTCGTTAGCGCCGCGGTGGTGCCTGTTGTGGTAGCTTCCGAGCCTGAAGGACACGCCACAGGCACAGCCACAACAGCCTCATGGTCATAACCAGCATAATCGGTATAACGGACACAACAGACAACAGTCAAAACAGTCACAGTGCATAAAACTATGGTAAATGGGACAAAGGAAAAAAAAAAACCCCGATTAATATCTAACAATGGCTCAAGGTTCTGGGCGTCTTCATGCCACGAGAGTACGCATCCTTCAGCACCTTCGTGACAGCGACGCCATGCATGCAATGCACGGCGTCGACGCCCTTAGGTGGTGCTTTCCATGGGCGGATCGACGCGGCTGCGGCGTCGTAGAACTTGGCGGACATAAAAACAAGCACCTTGGTGTCAGGGTCTACCATGGTGTCGAGTGCAGTAATGAGATGGCTCAAGTCATCTGCAGTGACCTGATACAAGTCATCCTCGTCCAGTTTAAGGATATCCTTGGGCCTTTTGACGACACTCTCACGCAGGAAGGATGTCGCTCAAGGAGCCGAGCGGCATGAAGGTGTTGCGCTGCAGGTACTCAGCATGAATCTCGGTATGAATTTCTTTCTTGCAGCGGCCTGGAGAGGCACGCTGCTGAAAATTAAGCATAAAGGGGTATGGTGAATTGCCAGTTCCTGCGATCGTTGGTTCGAAGGATCACTGCATACTGGATGGCCAGAGCGAGAGCGACCGCCCCACCATCAAGCTGTGAAGTGCGGAAAGCCGGGTGACTAGCAAGTCAAGCTTGGTACAGAAATAATCCGAGAAGCCCTGATAAGTGATCTTCTCTTTCGCGCGCTCTCCAGCTCTCGGGTGGAGCTGGAAGCTGAGGCGGTTCTCGATGCCTACAATGCCTGAAGGCATGCAGCCAGCATGTGACAAGCAAGACCTGAACAACTTGTGGTAACGGGCTTGAGTACCAGGTCGAACGGATCATTCGGGTCTTGTAGCCTCCTATTGCTCCCCGGCCTGGCTCTCAAGCTCAGGAGCCAATTCGAGAACGGTCTGGTGAAGGAGCGGTAGCCCAACTTCTTCTTCTTGGACCAACTCGTCGTTTTTAGAGATGGTGCCGGGCTTGATGACGGACTCGTTGTAGCCGTCGTAGAGGATCTTCATAGCCTTGGAGACGGCAAATGAAACGCCCAAAACGTTGTAGTTCTCGCCCGTGGTCTCGCCAGTAGTAGCTTGCGTGCCCCCACGTCCACGCGTGCTTTCGCTGTTCGACGTGGTGGCGGTGGTGGCGATTGCTGTTGCTGGCGCTGGCGCTGTCGCTACTGTCGCTGATATCGCCAATTTTGACCTTCAATTACTGAATCAGGAGTAGCAGACCGAAGATTGATGGAGGTGAGATGCAAGAAGAAGGGGGAAAACGAACGAAAAACAAACACGAGGACTGTTCGCCGCTCGCTGCCTACAACGCCCAGACCCAGCTGTCAACCGGCAACCAAACGGTTTCTGTCACTCATCGCCACCTGCTCTGACATTTAAACTCCTCTTAATCTAAACTTACGTATCGCGAAAACAAAAAGCTGCAGTGACAGCCAACAACCCAGCTGCAACAACCCAACAGCAATAACAATGACTACCTTTGTCGACTGGCTCACCCAAACACAGAGCGTGGCATTCGGCCATGCTCGAAACCAATTTTCTCCACTGAAGCGCTTCGAGCACATTGTCTTTGTCGTCTCCTCGATTGATCTCGACAATATGCTGTTTTTTGTCGTGGCTTCGGAGCTCGAGTGCCACCTGCTATTCGAGCTGGTGGCTCACCATGGACATGCGAGTTTGCTCGGCGAAAATGGTCGTGTTCTGATTCACAGCTGTGATTCCACACTTCGAATTTTGCGCAAGGACGACTGTCTCGCTTGAAGGTGCAAACTGGCGACCTTTGTCTGCCAGATGAACATTCACTACTCGGCCCAGTTCGCCTTGTGCATGCTTGAGCTCATGTATGCAGTACGGACTCAATCGCACAAGGGCGCCTTCTGGCTGCTTCTGGTCTCCGAATCCAAGCATGCCAGTTCCTCGCTGCTAGATGCGCTCTGCCTTGTGTGTCCCGGCGAGGTCCCTCCCGGCCACCCAGGATTTACAGATGTGACCTTTGCAGTTGAGGCGGCCGACGTGCCTGCCACGAGAGAATTGCCACAGGAGAGCTTCTTTAACTTTGCAGCCAGCGAGTGCCTGAATGCTGCTCCCAGGAGCACCACGCTGGTCTTTTGCACAGAGCGTACGGCCGGGTTTCTGCGCTCCGGACTACCAGCGGACACCGTCGTCATGTTCAACAACATCGCTTCCCTTGACCGGATCAAGAAAGATTTCATCAGGAACAAAGATGACACAAAGGCCAAAATCTTGTTCATGATTGGTACGGATGCTGTACCAGTTCAATTCGATAATCTGTCTTCCATCATTGTGGATGGCTGTGCCGATGTCGAGCCCTGGGAGAGAAGCCGCATCTTGCGCCAGAACGGAAAGATGTCCATGGCCCTCGTACAAACTTCAGTGGCGTATTTTCATCAAGGCTCTCGCAGAAGTCAGATGAACATCTCCATCCCGGCTTTGGTAGAGTTTCGAGGTAACGAAATGCCGATTCGCCGACTGGGTAGCGCTCAAGTCTGGGGTTTCATCGCAGACTTGGCCCTTCATTTCCATGACTTGAGCCTGACAGCATGTTTCCTTGACAACGGTGACACCTTCAAAACTGTACTGTTGCATTTTGGGGCGGTGGGGTTCGTGCGGCCCATCCCGGCTGATGGTGTTCGTGAGTACTGGATCCCGGAGGCAGCACGCGACATGACGGCGCTTTTAGGGTATCTGGGTCACGATTTCCACCTTGCGTGGCTCCTCTCTGTTGGAATGAAGCAGTATAACGTCACGACTGCGGCCAAGCGAGCGCTGGTGCGCATTGTCGCCCTTGCCAGAGTCAAGTTCCGGGTCATCGACAAGGCGAAACTGATAGCAAATCGTCAAGAAGGCGCGACTGATGCAAGGATCCGGCGCTTCTTCTGGCCAACAATGTCCAGCTTTATTTCACCATGCCTGATCATTTATACTTTTATGGCTTTGTCTGGTCGTGCCTCGCAGTGGACCATGCTGCTCAGTGCAATCCGGAGCATTCTGACACCGACTACATCGAGTGGCCCGAGGTTCCCGACCTCAGAATCAGTGTCGCCTGACGGAATGTTGCCGTTTGCGCATTGAAATGGCCGAATCAGAAATTTGGCATGTAGCCTTCTTCAGCCGGCACAGTCGCGCCTCTTCACCTAGCCGCAGCTGACTGCAACATCATTCAACAAGCTATGGTGAACACGTGGCTGCACAAGCCTCTGGTGCTCGAGTAGTACACCCTGCCGCCCATCCCCGATATGGCTGAAGCAGGTGTTGATTACCAGCTTGCGGATCCTGTTTCGGTAACGACTAGCTACATCGTCCCCAACGTCACAGAGACATTCCATCCATGGGAGGCCTTGGGTACACCAGGTACTACGAAAACTTGGGCAGTCATTGCTACATTGGATGTTGAGCTCAACCTGCATGCCATCCGACTCTATGCGGACTCTGTGGTCCTGCCGATTGAGCTGGTTCGCAGCTGGAGGAGCGCGGACGGAGAATTCGCTGATGCGGTCAGGTTCCGACTGGCCTGCCCCTCGGGACTTGGAGGGCGCAATATCGTCAGAATGTTCCAGAGAGTTAGCTCCATAAAATTGTTTCCTGTAACTGTTTCTATTAATTTGTGCTTTTTCATTGCACTCTTTTAATTTCACGGGTTTCGCCATAAGCCGAAATCAGCTACTGCCCGCTTACAATTAAGTGACAATTTAAATCATCCACTGTTGCAGCTCGCCTCGCGCTCACCTTGGCCCAACGAGTATTCTAGTGGACCTGCAGGACGACACCATTGGCATCATCGACTGGGAAATTGCAGGATTTCTGCCAATAGAATGGATTAGAACCAAGTTTCGAGCATCCAGTGGAATGGAGGAGGAGGGTGGCGGTACATTTGGGCGAGCTGAGCTACCCTGATTTGGCGGAGGCAATCACGGCGAAAATTTGAACATTAATCGGCTTGCGGATTTTGAAAAATGTGTTCAATCACGGAGTGCGACTTCTGGCGTGAGTCTGTTCACAGCGAGCGCGAACGAGGCTCGCCGTTTACTAGCGGATGACGCGGCGGTGTTCGTAATCGGCTGTCGCGCCCTTTCTTCGACATCCCAAGTACCCAAAGCTTCCAAGCATCACAAGCATCACAAAATATCGATAGAACTCGCATCAATCGATTTGAGGTAGCAACACAAGACCATGTCCCACAAGCACGAGTTTGCGGCTGGGTTTGAGGCCGCAGGCCGACCGACCAGGAGAAGACGAATCTCAATTGCGGCTACTCTCACAATTGTCCTTATTCTTACTTTAGCCCAAATTTTTTTCAAAATTGCTAGAAACCCCGATTACTCTCACACAAACTCCCGCGATGGCTTTGATTGGGAATCCATCACCCCGTCACGAGAGCTGCGGTATGTGCCTTGCGATGGGCGCTATCAGTGCGCGCGTCTCCTGTTGCCGATGGATTGGGACGCTCCAGAAGGGACCCGATGGTCCAACACGGTTGCGATTGCGCTTATGAAATTGCCAGCCGCCATTGACATTCTGGATCCTCGCTACCGGGGTGAGCTCTTCGTGGATCCTGGCGGACCAGGTGCGTCTGGGGTCAATTTCATCAAGACGCAGGGAGACCACTTGTGTAGCATTGTCAACGACGATTCCGCCGTTTTTGACATTGTGGGCTTTGACCCTAGGGGAATATCCCGCTCCACACCCAGATTTTCATGCTTCAGAGCCGGGAATCTCCAAGGACGAGCCATCTTTGCCCAAAACGAAGGCAAAGGCCCGTGGTCGGAGAGGACCCTGCCGATTGTCTGGGCAAAGAGTGCAGCGTTTGGACATATGTGCGACCCGGGAAATGACACTTCCGAGGAAGCTCTGATCAAATACTACATGACGACTGCCAGCGTAGCTGCAGACATGGTCGGCTTCATCGAGGCGTCTGGGGCTCGTCGCGCGGCCTTGCTAGAGCAAATTACTAGCTCCCGCCGGTCGACCGGGATTCAAGTAAGCGCCGAGAAGCTCAAAGAACTCGAATACCATCCTGGCCAAGAGAAGCTGCAGTACTGGGGCTTTAGCTACGGCACAACTCTCGGCGGATATTTTGCGTCCATGTTCCCAGAAAAGGTCAACCGCATGATGCTTGACGGAAGCGGCTACTTACCAGACTGGGCAGAAGGAAAATGGATGGCGTTCTTGACCAATATTGACGAAAGCCTGCGAACTATTTTCACCACGTGTTTTGCCGCAGGCGCCAAGTGTGCCCTGTTTGACCCAGCCGGCCCTGCGGCCATCGAATCAAGTGTCATGTATGTTTTGGACGAACTGAAAACCAACCCAATTCCGATTTGGAGAGATGATATGGTGTATCCAGACGTTTTGACACAGGAAATGGTCCTCGAGAGCATGTTCACCGCGACCTATGACCCCTACCGGAGATACCCTGCCTTGGCGAGAGCGCTTTACGCATTACAGGATCGTCAGAACCTGAACATGACAGCCATTTCAGAGTTCCTCCCAACCCAATCAATTCGCTCTTCAGACAGAGATTGCGCATCGAAAGACTGCGCTGTGGAAGATGGCAACTGGTACCATGAAGCAAACGTTGCCGTCAGCTGCAGCGACACCGACCCGTACATGCACAACCGCAGCTTTTCCACATTCGAGCAATGGTCAAACGACATACACAAGCAAAGCCGGCTGTTTGGGCATTATTTTGCCTCCGACAGTACCATGGCCTGCAACGGCTGGCCGATTCGCAGTCGATTCCGCTTCGACGGTCCTTTTGGGGCCAAGACGAGCCACCCAATCCTGTTTATCAGCAACACGCTGGACCCCATGTCACCAGTGGATAATTCGATGGCCGGGTTGGATCTGTTCCCCGGTAGCGGCATTATTCTGACAAATTCAGGCGGTCATTGCTCGCCGCGTGTCCCGAGCCGCTGCAGGAGCGAGCACATTGGAAATTACATGCGGACAGGCGACCTACCCGAGTCTGGGGCTGTCTGCGAGACCGACTACGCTGTATTTGAGGAGCCGTGAGTGTGCGTCGGCCGGAGAAATGGCTCAGAGAACCTGCGAGGCATCTGTACTAACTAAAATTTAGTAGCATTATGATCTAATCTAATTGAAATGATTATAACAAAAAGTAAAAAAATAAGAGGAGACGACGGCACGTGGTGAAACTCGCGTGTTACACAGTGGCGACTTAAAAGAGGCAGGCACAATCGAACGAACCATCTGTAGCGCATACAGTCACAGCATCGTATTTCTGCAGCATCATCGCACAGCCTGTGACATAATTTCGCCCCCAAGCATTCTATTTCAGTGTTTTCTTCCATCACGGATCACAATACGAGATGCATCATTACATTGCCGCCGTGCAACGACTGCTCAACCCGCAACCAAGTCACCGTTACGCAAAGCAATTTGTTGCGGTGCCCCATGGCTGCGGTCCGACTATATAAAATGACGATTGCCTAGACCAACAGAAGTTCATGGCTCTCAAGTCATGGCCAAGGAGCAAAACTTGGTGACAGGCTGTGCAACATCATCATGTGCGACATCCCAGACTTTCAGCTCTTTTCGCTGCACCCCACGTCCAACAAGACAACCACGATTGTCAAGACCAACCAGATGGTGTCTCAGGCTCCTTTTGGATACATGTACTTTCTCATCACCACGAAACAAATGTCCAGGGAGAGAAAAGGCATCATCAACTTTGGCCGAGAGCTGGACAATGACGTTATATATCAGCAAACGGGTCACAACCGGTATGCCGCGATTTTTATACTGCAAGCTGGAGCTAACCGATTCATTTTCAGATATATTTGCCTATTTACACTCACAAATAACGGCGACCTCGTCTTCATCGACGCCTCCGGCCTGAAAAATCGCCCACAGACTGCCCTCGTCATCACCTCCACCAGCACCGTCGTTGCCGCTGGCTCCAAACCGCAACCCATTGACAAGTACTCCATGAGTATGGATCCTGGGTCTGGTGGATATGCACAGCAACGTCGCATCATCCCCATGTGTGATGGCCTCGATATACGCGTCGAAATCGGCCGCGGCTGCTCGTGGAACTTTAAATGGTGTGCGCCTCTGGGTTCGCCCGACGCTATTGCTCGTACGCGTTCCCTTCTACGGCGTATCTATGCCGCGGCGTCGCAACGATACTATGTTGAGGATCCACACGATCGGGCATCCACGGCGACAGCACAGCAGACACCCGCGCTGCACATGAGACAGCCACCCGAGACGCACTGGTACGGAAGTCTGTGGAGAGAGGTGCCGGGAAAGATGTACGAGGCGATGGACCTCAAGACTGGAAGGCTGTATGCAGTCAAGAGACTGATGGGGCCGAGGGATGACGATGCTGCGACACAGGCGTGGAAACGATTAGCGAAGTTGCAGGCCATAAATTTCGATACCCTGGATCATGTAAGTCGTCAATGTTTACTCATAGGCCGCTTTGCTAACCTGGTAGCCCAACATTCAAGCAACGCAGTTCATCGACGGCTGGGCCGTAAGCCACGCTGCCCTCGACCTCTACCATCATCTATACCCAGGCAATAGTCGTGATCTCTTGACCTCGATCCGTGCCTCCACCATACGAGTCCCATCCTTCGCCGCACAGACTCAGTCCGATGTCCGAAAGATCACGACGTGGTTCGCCGCGCAGCTACTGTCCGCGTTGTGCTATCTCGACCGGCACTGCGTCGTCCACGGCAACATTAAGCCCGAAAACGTGTTATATCAAAACATCTCGCACCATCCACCAGGCAACTATCTGCCCCAAGGAATGGTGAGGTTCTTTCTGGTCGATTTCGCATTTGGCGAGGCTGGCACGCAGATTGGCACGGCGGGCTATATGGCGCCAGAGACGGTAAAATATCACACACGGTCAGGGAAGACAGACCTCTACGCGCTGGGCGTGACGATGCTAGAACTGCTGGGCCTGCTGGAAGTGGGCGAATTTAGCGAGGGGCCGGAGTACTGGTGCGGCAAACTGCAAAGGCTCACCACGCGACCGGTAGAACTATCCGAGGGCGAAAGCTGGCAGTATGGCCACAACCAGACGCAGGCACTGTGTGAGTATGCATCGCTGAGCACCGCAATGGAAGGCATCTTGCGACTACAGTCGGATAAGCGGCAAGATATCCAAGGCGCGATGCAGGCGTTTTCTGAACTCGGCGAGGATGCACTACGGTTTGGTAGCTCAACTACATAGAGTAAAATGTCATAACATATGTGCAACGTATATTCATCGGCGATAAGCACCATCCACTAACATGTACATTTAATGAAAAAACCACTCCAGATCCATAATGCGTCGTGAACCGGACAATCTGTCCGCCTAGCCTCCACACTGCTAGATTCCCAAACGCCGCGCTGCAATCTTTCCTGCCCAGGGCTAGGACATGAATGAGAAGAAAAATGTCAATAGAAGAAAATTGTTAAAAAAAACATGCCAAGAAAGAAATAGCACAACGACGTAATGTGCGATAATCAGCGTCCAGCTTACTTTCCTGCTGGACGCGGGGTGGGCTCGTTCTCGGCGTGGAGGACGTTGGCTCCCGAGCTGGCCGGGCGCGGGGTGGCTTCGACCTCGTCGTTGGTGGTCGGCGGCGTGGTGGTGGTGCCTTGCTCTCCTGCTTGCCCGAGGACGGGCGGCTCCTCGTGCGATGGCGTTGTGGCCACCTGCGTCACCGTCTCCGGCGTGCTCTCGGATCCCATCGTGACGCTGTCGTGGCTGTTGGCGCGCATCATCTCGATGCCGAGCTTAGAGCTGGGCAGCGGCGTCTTGCCGGACAGGGCCTTGCTGCCACGGCGGGCGTGGTGCTTCTCCTTGGCGTGGCCGGCGTCTTCGTCCTCGTCGTCGGCCGAGTCGGTGCCGTCGGAGCTTCTGCGTTCCGAAGACTCTCGCTTGGTCCGGAACTTGTCGAGCGAGCGCACGGCTTGCTCCATCTGGCCGGGAGCAGAGTGCTGCGTAAGGAGGTGAGGCACATTCTTGGGCGAGCCCTCGGTGCCAGAGTTGAGAATGTCAGACTCGGCAATACCCAGTCCGCCCTCCTCCCAGTCGCCCGTGGCCTTGCGGCTGATGACGACAGGCATCTCGTCCGTCATGACGGATTCAGAGTCGCCAAATACGCTCGATGTCATGGAATCTTCGCGGCTGGACATCATGGCGGATCCCTGTCGACCGGCAAACGCCGATACGCTCGATGTTGGGCTGTCGTCGGATCTCGGGTTCAGTTTGCGGAGGTTGAGAGGGACGGGAGCTGGTGCGACGGAGCCCGAGCTTGAGCGCTGAGGTGACTCCGGTCGCCACTGGCAAAGGTTTCGAAGCACTTCGGTCAATTTCGAGGAGCTAATAGGCTTCTCGATCAGCGAATCAAAGTAGTGAGGCGCCTGGAGCTCCTTCAAGTAGGCGGTGATGGCGACAATCGGCGTGTGAGCGTTGGTGTTCTTGGTCTCGCGAATCATTCTCGCCACGTCGGCGCCATTAATCTGGGGCAGCCTATATTCGAGGAAGATGACGTCAAACTTGATCTCGCTCATGGAGTACCTGACAGCTTCCGAGCCGTTGGAGACGGAAATGGTACGGCATCGGAGCTTTTCGAGCAGCTTTTCCATAACCATTCTGGACACGGGATGGTCTTCGCAGATGAGCACATCCAATGGCCTAAATGTTGGGCCAGCATCAAACGCAATCTGGGACAAGCGGCGCGAGCTTTGTCGACGTCTCTGCACGCGCAGTAGGGCGTTGTGCTTGTCTCCTTCATTGTCTGACGAGGATGGCGACATGTCAAACACTTGGCTGCGGCGGTTGCGGTGGTGCTGATGAAGCATGTCGGTAGCCACGGGGCTTGATTCGGTGGAGCCGACCGTAAGTGAGCGCGAGCGTCCGGTCGCAGTACTTGGGCGTGGGGTTGAAAGCTTCTGCGGCGAAATTGCGAGCTGCTGGGGTGTCGGAGCTTTGCCCTTGATGGGAGACGCAGCAACGGTCGTGGCCGCCTTTTGCAAGCTGGGCGGCACCTTGGGGATGTCGAGGGGTGGTGCATTGGGCTGCAGGCTCGACGACTGGTGCGAAAGACTGGATGCATTGCTTGAGGCTTTCCGACGGCCGTCTCCGCCTGCAACAAACGATACAAGCAACGGCGAGGACGGCTGGGACGCGCGGCTGGGGGAGGACGTCGCATGGCTGAATCCAGAGGGAGATTGCGGTCGATTGCTGCCCTTGGCGTTTGACAGTGTTCTCTGTAGGTGGTTGGCCAGGACTGGACTGCCTTCTAGCGATGGTGCAGGCGATCCAACTCCCGCTGAGCCGCTGCTGGAGGATTGCTTGTTCTGAGCGGCCAAAGCCTCAGCACGTAGCTTCTGAATCACATCCTTGTTTGCTTTTTCGAGGACCGGAAGATTCTTGAATGAAAAGTTGCCAAAGTCATCAGAAACAACGGGCTCGCTGAGACGCCTAGACTTCATGTCTCGAACGTGGGGAGGGATGTGGAGCGGCATCAGCTTGCGATTCATCGAGTTGACTTGCGACCTGACCCGCGACAGAGCATCGTGGGGTCGATCAGGATAGTCAGATCCGGAGGCCGATTGGGGTGACATTTGATCCTCCATTTCTTCTGCAAAGGACTGCAGGACAGCACCTCTGGCATCAAAGTACTCAGTATCCTCGGGGTTCTCGGGTTGAGGAACAAATTGCGCTTCATCTTCGAGCAGGCTGTCCCAGCTGATGCCAGTGAAGAAGGGATGGTGTCGGATTTCGTCGCCTCCAGAGGCATACTTTTCCTCGCGGTTGGAACCTAGACGCTGCAGGGGGTCAATGCAGAGTAGCTTGTTGATGAGGTCTTTGGCTTCTTCAGAGACCATCTCCAAAACCGATTCGTCTGGCCACTGGATCCTGCGATTCAAAATATTGTCAAAGACTTGCTCGGCCTCACTGGCATGGAAGGGGGGAATGCCAAAGAGAAACTCGAATAGGATGCAGCCAACAGACCACCAGTCAGACGTTTCGTCCTGCTTGTCGCCATTGATGGTTTCTGGTGCGAGATAATCGGGCGTGCCAACGAATCGTCGGTTCGTATCCTCCGGGTCAAAGAGTGCCATCGGCGGAGGCATCATGTTGGTATGCGGCAGTGAGGAGTTGCGAGCGTGGCTGTCGATGCTGGCTCGGGTGCTGGGTAGACTACCGGGCATGTCTGGCGATCCATGCATCATGTCATCGTCAACAGGCGACTTGGATGTCATCAGACTCAGGTGTCCAGGATCTGAATCGTTGAGCGAAAAGTTGGACAGCATCTGCGAGAGGGATTCACTACCGCCGCTGTCGCTTCGTCGTCCACCTGACGTGCGTCGAGGTTCGGTCAGCTGGCCCAAGCTAAAGTAGGACGGCTGGGGCATGCTGCCGACATCTGGGGTCATTTGGGGCGTCATGGTTGGGGAGTGAACTTGGCCGTGGAGATCAAGCGACGTGGAGCGGGACGAAGCCATGGAAGCCGATCGCACAAAAGGACCTTGCTTGAGGAGATCAGGTGTCGTCTCGCTCGTCTCGCTTTTTAAAGCTCGCTTCTGACGTCCGACCAAACCCATGCGGGAGAGGCCAAAGTCAGTGAGTTTCAAATGTCCCTTTTGGTCGATGAGCAAGTTGTCGGGCTTCAAGTCGCGGTGAATAATGTCGCGTTCGTGTAAGTGCTCGACACCAAGGATGACCTCGGCGAGATATTTCTGGACCCAGTCTTCTGGCAGGCCACCAAGCACCTTGATCAAAGAGGCACAGTCACCACCGTTGAGATACTCCATTACCAGGTACAAGTAGTCTTTGCTGGAAAATGTCCAGTAGAGTTTGGCCACGAAATCACTCTGGCCCTGCCACATCATAATAGCTCTCTCAGCCTTGACGTTGCCGACTTGGTTCTTTGCAACCATGTCTGCCTTCTTGAGCACCTTGATAGCAAAATACTCTCCTGTAGACTTTTTCTTGGAAAGGTAGACGCTTCCAAATGCACCCTTGCTGATGGGCTTGATGATTTCGAAATCCTTAATCGATGGCTGGTTCGAACGGGCCTGGGGTGGCGCTTGGCTAGCACCCAAACGAGGAGATGGTGGTGGCCGCATGACAAAATCGGAAATAGCCGCCGAGGACTGTCGCCTGTGGTGTCGGGTTGGGTGCGCAACGGGAGAGCTAAACTCGCTGCTCGGGAACATGGGCGACTGTTCAGGTGAGACCAAGACATCGTGGTGCGAGCCGGGAATAATGCGGGGTTTGATTCTCAACGGCGACGAAGGTTGGGTAGCACCACGAGATGGGGATTCTTGGCGGCGAGGGGAAGTGGCTCCTGGAATAACCAGGCTGCGTCGTTGATGCTGGCGGGCGCTGGCAGCACGTCGAAGATCCCCAAACTCAGAAATGGGCGAATCGGTTCTTGCTGCCGTTCTTGATACAGACAGTGATCGTATACTTTCATCCAGGTCGCCAGGATCGCTTTCCAGCCATAGAGAAGAGCCTCGTCGGCCGTCTCGAGACTGAGTCGAGGCCCCGCCCACGTATGATCTCGGAGTGAGGCACTCCTTGGGGCTGGCAGAGCCAGTTGATCCAACGACGGAGCTTGGCCGAGAGCCGCCGTGGACCGTGGCCGACAAGTTGACCTGGCGTAGGGCAGCGGCCAGTGCTGAGGGGCTGGTGACGAGGTGACCGACAGAGCCAACCTCAGAGCGTCCACGAGAGCGTGAGCCTGATGCTACGCTCTTCATCTCAGATTCACCAATTTCCTTATCCTCGAGGCGTTGCTGTTGCTGCTGCTGCTGCTGGTGGTCATCGATATCGTCGACGCTCGAATCTGTAAGTTGACCGGCAGCAATACGGGCTGCTTTTCTCATAGCCTCCTCTACACAATCTTGCACCAGACACGAGAGCTCGATGCGGATGCGTTCCGAATATTCAAGAATCTTGCGGTGGCGGAAGATGGCATCGACTTTGTTGCGAGCGGCTTTTTCGGTGTCAGCGCACAGCAGAGCCAAGCCTTGCTCCTGATCGAGCGTGTTGGTGCTTGGGGATTGCCACTGCAGGACTTGAGATATGCGAGATTCGGATTGCGGGGATTGGGTTCGGATCTCGCCGTCGTCAAGGTGCGCCGACTGTTCTTTGATAGTAGGGTTGCTGATTTCGAGAGCGGTGTCGCACAGATCCATCAAAAGCTCGACGATTCTCGCCTGGGGTCGTCGAATGGCAAATGAGCGTCCTCTAGAATGGCCAAAGCCACTTGTGCGGTCTCGAGATCGTGCCAGCGATGTGCTGGGAGAAGATTGCGTAGATGGGGGTGGGCCGATCGGCAGGCCCTTGTAATCGGCGAGTGGCGTATTTTGCGGCTCTAGAAGTCGACTCTGGCGAGTCTCGAGGGCATCAAGGACTTTGACAATAGCATGGCGGTGCTCGTTAAGGCTCTCTTGTGCCAGCTGCACATCCATTTCCGCTCGGTGCTCTTGAAGACAGAGATCAGTATGCTTCTCGAACCACCATGGAGGGATCTGACGCTCGCAAATTCGGCAAAGGACGGGTGGAGGAGGATCGAGAGGTTCCGTATCTTCTTCGGCCGACTCGGCGAGCTTGGTGAGGTAGCCAGCCAGAACTTCGGCGCCCGAGCCGAGAGAGTCGACAATGACATCGGGGAGGTCGATTTGGATTTCTTGGGGAGGCGTCCATGGACGAATCATCCACATGGTCTATACATGTCAGTCGGTTTGTAATGGTGTAAAGTGGTCTGTCTTACATGGCTTTCACCCCCAGAAGCACCGTCGTAGACCATGATGCCCTGGGCTTCAAGGTCGGCAAATTCGTCCTGCTCTTCTGGGGGGACTTGTTCTTGTTCGTTGGGTTCTTCTGCGTTCTCTGCAGTGACAGGCTCAGCAGGAAGGTTGAGGCGTAGCTTGGATAGGGGACCGAGACGCATGGTGAAGCGCACTCGGTGGCTCTTGGAGTCGTCCCGCTTCATGGACTCGACGACATCGGTAAAGGCCGTCTTGTTGTCGCTGACGATGAGGTCGGAGAGCAAGGCGCCGTCGAGAGCGTCGTAGGGTGTGCCCACCACGTCGTTCCACGAGGGGCTCACCCACTTGATGGTTCCGTCGAGATTGAGGTCGACAATGACATTGAGCGTCTGGGCGGCAGCTTCTCGCAATTCCTCCCTCTCGTTTCGAATGTCTTGGCTCAGGGAACGGGTCATGAGGGTGGAGTCGAGAGTACGGAGCGTCGTGAGGGCTGGGGGAACCAGCGACTGCGACGGGGAGTCCATGGCTGGGTGATGCGGTATTCAATCGGGTAAAGTGCCGAGGGGTTCGGTCTGCGGCCACCAGAAGAGGCCAAACTCTCCTCTTTTGATGGCTTGCCGCCACGGCGTTGGTCGTAGGTTGCGTTGTATGCAACTTTTGAGGTGTTTGCAGCGCGGAGGCTGGCGTTCGATGAACTGGCAGGGGCGCCAGGACTAGAGACCCCGGAAACCTGAATACATGACTGGCAAGGCGGGCTCTGAGCGGGCAAGAGGCTCACAAAAGTCTGGTCGGGCGAGTGAGTCTGGATTGTATCGGCGGGGGAGCAAAGCCGGCGAGGGTCGCGGGCACAGGCGAGGAAAACGTGACGACGAGGCGGACAGGCGTTGTCTCAATTGGCGATGACGGCCGCAGGTGGGAGTTGCAGGCTCGGCGACAGTGGTGTCCCAAAGGACTACTGGAGTGTACGTCAAGGCTGGCCAAAAGTACTGTAGAATCGAGAGCTGACAAGGAAGAATTTCGTGAAAAGAAGGCAACACCCAGGGAAAAAAGTCACAGCAGAAAAAAAAACCGGGCGATGCAGCAGGATGGATTGGGCCCTCTCTTCATTCACGATGGCTGTACAGTGTGTCAGGGAGCCGAGCCAGTGTAGGTCGCGTTTCCTTCTCCCCATGACACATTAAGCGGGGGGAAATGAAGTCGAGGCCAATGGGAGGGCTTGATCCGGGCTAGCAGAGGTCTCTCCACGGGCATCTCCCTAGTGAGCACGGAGGAGAGCAGGTTCCAGTCGCTCTGGAGGGGCGCGCAGGCTGGCTTGGCTGGGTTTGGGGCGAGGCACGGCGAGTCTAACTGGTCGCGCTACTGCGTCGGGATCACCATTGGTGTGCTGTGTTTTGTGGTGTAGTTAGTGTTGGAGGTAGCAGTGGAGGGTGGTGGCATTGGTGGCACTGGCGGCCCTGTGGGTTTCTGTTTTGCTCAAGATAGCTAGCAGGACGAGGCTAAGCCCGGAGCACCGAGAAGATGTCGACCTTGGCAGAGAAGAACGCTGAGATGGAGAGAATGGAGATATGCGAATGCGGCTAGCGCATGTTGAGGGTGAGTTTGGGCATCACAACTCGCCTGGGGCTTGGTATCTTGATTGAGCAATCAGCCGCATGAGCACGTCGATTATGGCTTTTCTTCTTCGTGGCTTTGCACGTAGAGCATCTGTTTCTTTCTTTTTCTTTTTTGCCTCGCTTCGCTCGACGTGGACCGTGGATTTAACCTTTGAGCGAAGCGACAAGGTGAGAAGAGAGCGAGTGTTAGTGCGTGCTGCGGGCCTGGTACGTTGTGCCTACCAGGCGGGTCACAGCACACTCGCGCTGTATTCTGGTCCCTGGCTGGTGGCTGGAAGCTCGTACAGCGATACCTTCACGGCGCAAAATTGTGCTGTGCCGATTCGCCCAACTTCTTTCAGGTACCTGCAATTTGACGCGGATCTCGGGACCCCGAGCTCTACCATTTGTTGCTACCACATACAACCTTGCAATTTGCTGCCCGCGGGTGCGTGCTTCGGCGCTGTCGTCATAACTCTGCTTGGGGGGCCAGTCTAGACCTTGTCTGAATGCGGCACCCAGCACCACCAGTGCAGTATCTCTGCTGCTTCGTTCAATCGATTAATTAATGCAGTGCGCAAGTGCAGTCATGCCCTCTCCTCTCGCTGAAGGACGCTAAAATCTGCCCGCCATCAGTCCCGCCCACAGTGCCTGTCTGTCTCAGCTGGAGCGGATGCGCTGGCACACCAATCGCACCACCAATCACCCGCTAACGCCCGCCACCACGCTGCTGCAAGCCAAAATTATGTAGCCATACATGCTCAGCTTCGATAGAGGCCGCATCAGACAAGAGTCATGCCAATTGATGCGAAGAAACACGATCAATCAGTAATCTACTTTGCCCTTTTCCCACAGTCCAAATAATGACCCCATTGATACGAATCATCGCCAGACTCTCCCCATCCAGGACGCTTCTGTTTCACATATACAAACATCCACCGCCTCCACTGCCCACTGCCCACTGCCCACTGCCATCAGACACCGTTAACCGCTTCTGGCCCTGTTCAATCTCTCCGCTGTTTTCCTTTTCCTCCGTCCGAGACATGTCCTCTCGCAAACATGAAAAACACTCTCATGCGAAATGAATTCCTCCATCCCACCTTGCTTACCTCCGGCCGACGACGCCCAGAAGGCGGGGCCGCGCCGTTTGGTGTCTGGTGATCTCGCCCATTCCAGCAGCGGCAGGGGACTCGGCCGGCCGACTGTGGGTGTCGCTGCATTGGCGTTCGTTCTTAGGCTAGACTTGCCGCAGCATGCCAGCTGGCGCTGCGATTTCGGCAGTTTCACTTCGTTTCCTCTCCTGTGATGCTGCGCTGGCGTACGCTACTGCACGTAGCATCGCATGGATAGATCTGCACGCGGGGCGCCAGCTGACTGGCAGAAAGTCAAGCAAACAAGGTTACCAGATGCTGCTGCGCACACGCATGAAGTTGAAATCATCTTTCCAATTCGGCGAAAATCCGCAACTATGTAAGAAAATTTGTATTGAAATTAAAAATATGGCTGCCCAGTACTGCCGTAAATATATCCCTGGATGGTTGGCGCGTACCAGATGTCCAGTAACCCTCTCAATGGCGACAAACTACATCTATCTCAAGTCCCAATTGAGGAATCCATGTGCGGGGTAAAGTTTTCGTAGATGATCGCCTTCGTTCACTGGCTTGCATTTTGCACCAGCTGGGAAAAATGCCCTTCGCGTGACAACAGCTCTGCTGGCGCGCCCGCCTCCGCCACTTGTCCGCCATCCATGACCACTATCACGTCCGACCCGGGAAATATGGTGTTGAGGCGATGGGCCACCGTAATCACCGTACAGCCCTGGAATTCGTCGCGCAGCACTCGTTGTACCGCAGCATCTGTCGCCTCGTCGATACTGCTCGTCGGCTCGTCTAGCAGCACCACCTTGCCCCCCTTGAGCACGGCCCGCCCAATCGACAGCAGCTGCCGCTGACCGTGGGAAAGAGATGCCGTTGTGATTTCCGCGTCGAGTCCGCTGCTGTCCTTGAAAAACTCCCAGAGGCCGACGCGGCTCAGCACAGCCTGGATGTCGGCATCCGATTGCCGGCCCTCTGGGTCCATGTTGAAGCGCAGCGTACCAATCAAGACGGGTGCATCTTGCGGAACCACTACAAGTCGTTCTCGGATAGTGTCTCGCGGTATTGTGGCTAAATCATATCCATCTATCTTAATAACACCATGGTCAATTTCTAATAGCCGCGCAAACGTAGCTACCAGCGAGCTCTTGCCACTGTATGTGTTGATGAGTATACGTCCTGTGGGGCGGGAGGCCGACTTACCTTCCGGTGCGTCCGCAGATACCAATCTTGAGTCCTGCTTCAATGTCCAGGCTGGCGTTTTTTATGCCAACCAACCCTGGCCTGTCAAACGTTAGCGAGTGGCAACTTGTCAAACCGTGCAACAGGGACGTCGAACCTGTGTGACGCGGCCAGGCCACGCATCTCGATTTTGCCTTCGGCAGGCCACGACGCTGCAGGCTGGCAGGTTTCATCGGCGAGGTCCTCTGGTTTGATATTCTGCTCAAATGAGCGGAGCCGCGCAATCGCACCGAGCGAAGTCTCAAACAATGTCCATCCGCCAATGACGGATGCCAAACTTCCATTGAACGCTACGACAATTAGTACATACGCTGAGATTGTGTGCTGACAAGCACATGAAATCACTTACACAATATATTGTTCAGGGATACGCCAAGCAAAGCGGGGTTTGTGGAGGACCTTAGTAGCAGGGCCAGCAGCACAACAATCGTGGCCTCCGCGGCAACAATGAGATCCAGCACCATGTTCAGCCACGTTTGGATAGACATTAGAAAGTAATTCGGACGTTGGGATTGGTCGAGCAGCGTCTGGCACAGCTTTTTGCACTTGAGCTGCCAGCCAAGGGCGCGAATCGTAGACACGCCATCGAGGGTTTCTAGGAAGTTGGCATACAGCGGCCCCCGACTTTCCAGCTCCATGAGTCGAAGCTGTTGTGAAGTTCGAAGGTAGACTTTTTGCAATATATATACTGCGCAAATGAGGAAGGGAATAGTAACCGCCATGTACGGTGATCCTGTAGCGATGAGAGCCGCTTCTGCTGCAGCGCCGAGCAAGTCTGCAGACATTAGTACTAGATTTCTGCAGAAAGGCATGTCACATACTGGTTACCGTTACCAATGTGCCGGTAGCTAATGGCGTTTCTACAAGGGACATATCCTGACTGAAACGATTCAACGTGTCTCCTGCTGGCGTGGCGGTAAAGTAGGGCTGGGGTGCGCTGTTACGAGTCAGAGACGCTCTATAATTCTTATGCAATACTTACTGCATAACCGTCTTCAATAAAACATAGTGAAAGTGGCGGGCCACAGAAGGTGTGATTTGGATCAACATTGACCTATTTGGTTAGCTATGATTCAGTGTCTGGGTGCTTTGCGTACCATGCGTAGCCTGCGATGCCGAGGGCATTGAGGACACCAAGTAAAAGATAGATTGCGGCAAAGAGTGCTGTCTGGGCACCTCTTTGATTGATCCACCAGTTGATCCAAAAATCTGAAACGTAAGCGCAGTACTACGAAGCAGAGCGGCGAGACTTACAAGTAAACGTGACAGCACAAACGTGAACCGCAGTGAAACCGACAAAGGTTAGTGACTTGAACCAGCCGATAGACTTAAAATAGTACTTGTAAACTTCCCGGTCGCCGACACGACGACGGAGATCTGCTCTCTCGTTGGCTCCGGCCACAGTTTCCGACACGGCAGATATTTCGGCTTCTTTCGGCTTCTCGTCCTTGTGCTCTTCAACCGCTGTCTCGGGCTTTTCTTTCAGAATGCCTGCCCGAACAAGCTGCTCGTATGTGCAGTCTCGTTCAATTTTTCCTCCGGAGAGCATCAAGACCTTGTCAGTGTACTGAAGAAGTGACGTCGCGTGCGTCGCGAAAATGACGGTGCAGCCGCGCTGCTTCAGCAAACCAGCCGGGCCAAAGAGCTTCTGTACAATGTGTTTGCGCGTCTTTCCGTCGATGGCGCTAACAAAGTCATCTAGAACAAGCATCCTGGAACATGAGAATAATGCTCGGGCAAGCGAGACCCTTTGCTTCTGCCCACCACTGAGGATCCCGCCGCCGCTTCCAATCTTGGTTTTGTCACCGTTCGGGAGAAGGGAAAGATCATGGTTAAGAGCGCACACCCCAATGACTTCTTCGTAGAGTTCTTGGTCAATCGTCTCGTCGCCGTCAAACAGGCCACAAATTGCCCTTCTAATCGTTGTATCAGGCAGCCATGGCGACTGTGCGCAGTATGCCACGGATTGGTCTTGCACAGAAACAGTTCCCCGTTCGAGCTCGGCTTCGCCCAGAATAGCTTTAAGAAGCGTAGATTTGCCTGAAGCGACACTCCCAACCACTCCAGCTACGGAACCGGATGCAATTGAAAAGGTCAAATCTTGCAGAATTATCGTGTCTGCACCAGCAGGTCGTGCAAAAACATCTGTGAACTGCACAGCCAGACCCTCTTCGCTGCTTTGGTTGACGCTGGTTGCCATGGGTTGTAATTCGATGCCCGAAGCTCCGCCCTCTGAGTCGTTCTGCGGCAGAGTAAAGCTTTTAGGCATATTCTGCGTCCCGACGAGCGTCCTGTAATCTTCCCTTGGCTTGGACAGTAGAAACGCCTGGATTCTGTCTATGCAGCCAAGACTGGATGCGGTTGCCGGCACAGCACTCAGCAGCCTTGCAGCAGGGTCTGTCAACAGAGTAATGATTGACAAACTGGTGAAAATTTTGGCAGTATCCAGTGTTTCTGGTTTGTTAATTGCAACCACGGCAAAAGTCAAGGCTGGTGCAAGTGCCCAGGGAAGATTCTGCACCGCATTTTGCCAGACAATGTACCATCGAAACTTGGACATCTTTTTTGTTTCGGAAACTCTGTCTTGTTGAATACGATCCATGATGACTTTGCTCAGACCTGTCATTCGAATAGCCCGGATGTTAAGGAGCATAGAGCTGGTGTGCGCAATGCGTCTTTGCACAGCATCGACCCAGATTTTCTGGCTACCGCCAATTCCAGATGCAATTTGCTTGGCGCCAAAAAATGCAACTATACACGTCAGTCAGTCTTGTGCTAATAGGTTTTCCGCATAACATACCGAAGACTAGGGCCAGCGGTACAACGCAAACCCAGCCCAGTTGCTTCGCTAGCATTGACACTCCCAGGGCCACCTCGATGGCACGCGCCCAGCACTCATTCAACTCCGTCAAACATTCGGTAATTTGGTCCACGTCGGTGCTCATCAAGGTGACGGCAGCAGATTCGTCATAAACGCCGTCACGAGTCTGGAGCGCTTTATCGTAAATCAGGCCCACTGAAGCCCCACGGAACATGGTCTTGAAACGGTTGACCTTTTGGTTGTAGTGCAGGCGTAGGATAGTCAGGCCGAGATATACAATGGCTGTTGCGCCGACCAGGCCGTAGCAGTCTGTCGCTGTGAGCGTGATGGTTTCGTTGGTCAACAAGGACAATATTGTATGAAAAAGATATGGCTGCGCGAATATGAAGCCAATGAGGCAGAGACGTGGCGGCACAATAGCAAGAAAGTCAACCAATACTGCGCGGGCTACTGCGAACGGGAACTCAAGCCGACGCTCAGGCTGTCGTCGTGTTGCCCAAGCACGATTCATGGCCTTGCCTAGACCCTCAGAGAGAAGCGCGTCGTCCAATTGATCCAAATCCTCAAGGGCAAGAGCTTTGCAAAATCCGCGGCGAAACGTGTCGTTGATCCACCATAGAAAGCTTCGATTGACAATGCCGCTCGTGGCTTCGGGGGGCAACGATTGATACGCAGGAAAGAGATGGGCTCGTTTGCCCAAATTTTCGATTACTAGAAATAGCGTTTTCAGGGCCACAGCGGTCGTGGTAATGCTGGCAGTCGGGTCCAGATGGCCATGCATCCAAAGTGTCCGCACCTGTGGCAGGTCAAGCAAGACTGTGATGACAAGATACAGGCTCAGGAGTGTCGATGGCCGCACAGAACGCGCATCTTCAGCCCAAGACAATGCAATCATTTGCAAAGCCACAAGTAGATTGATGCTCGCTGCCGCAACGGACACGGGTGTTTTGATGTTCCTGTCAAGACTCCATACCACGACCAAGGACAGCTCCATGCACGCAATCACGCTAGCTATCGCCTATTCGTCGGTCAGCGTTTGCCGAAGCTACGCTGGACAGGGCCACCTACCAACTTGATGGATCGAAGCGAGCTTGGATGAGCTGCCGTTTTGGCCTTCGCGAGAACTGATATCCGGGCGGGAAATATCACGGAGAAGATGGCGGCGGGCACCAGCGCAAAGATGGCCTGCTCGAAATACAGGGTAAAGTCCTGGCTGCGGCAGGAAGGATCCGCCAAGGGACCAAACGCCGCATCAGCAGCTGTGCAATTGGCCATGGCGATTGACTGATCAATTTTGATGAGCGATGCCATCAAACATCTCCGAGCGCTGGGAAGTGATGGTTTTATGCCATGCGCTAAATCAGGCTGGGTGGTGTTATCCGAAGATTGCCAGCGGCGTGACTCACCTAATTAGTTAGGCTTGTTTCGTAGCGGGGTGCATTGCAGACAATTACACGATTGCAGACTCTACCCCCTTCTTCTTCTTTTTTTACTCCGATTTAAAAAAAAAATCTGCGCAAGAAGAACTGGCTTGAAATAGTGGTAGGTATTAATCAACATTGAAAAACGATGGTGCTAGACCAATGGTGGGAGCGATCAGCCTGTGATGTTACCCAGTGCAGGACAGATCGCTTGGCATCTGCTTTGGCACGAGATTTAGCAGCGGCCTGGATTACAACAACACAAATAAACTTTCCATAAACTATGGCTTGACTTGATACGATAAATTCAGTTGGCATGCTATAAATAATCTCGTGTTTACTCCCGTTGCTTCAATCCATTCAAGCCATTTCGCCGGCACGGATGGCTCGGCTCGTCGGCATCCGTCAGTCTGCGACCAATGGCTGAGATCTGCATGTTCAGCTGAAGCTCGTGTATGCCGAGTTAGGTGCCATCTTGAGAGTGGGCTAGCACCGAATCTGCATTGAATGCGCGACGGCGAGTATGGGTTATGACCGCGGGCAGAAAGTATAAATCCTGTCAATTTTCCTCTCCCTCGGCGGCATTCGTCCAAGGTAACCCAAACTACCAGACGCATCAACATGAAGTTTATTTACATCGCCTCTGTTCTCGCCGCACCCTCGCTGGCCAAGGTCGTGCAGGGCCAGAAAGGTAACCAATATACAATATGCATTGCTCAGTCGTCTAACATGAAAAGGCCTCGACGCCGAAATCATTTGTCCTCCTTGTCCATCCAACTCGTGCTGCATTACTGGTGTGAGGTGCGCTCCATACGCCGGCCTTGGTCAGCCCTGCACCGGTAAGTCCACTGTATTTGATTTGAAGAACTCATGTTAATGCCAGGTAGACAGTACTCATGCCCCGTTCCCTGGCGTTTGCCCGTGCCTCGGAGACATGAAGTGCGTTGGTGGTAAATGTGTACAGAACTGAGCGTCTGTGCGTCTATAGTTGGATGCAGCTGAACCGACTTCTTATTCACCGACACGACCGCATATATTGCGATAAAATAACAACTGAATAACCAATTTATTGTAATAATGCTCAGCATGCTTCTTTTTTCGTCACTTTATACGTCTTGTGTGCCAACCAATCTAGAGACCAGCCTTGATTGACTGCTCTAATCTTATAAAAATGGCAATCCTCCCGAGATCTTCAGTTCCAGAGACAGAAATACTGCTCGCTCATTGGCAGTTTGAGACCGCTAGACGGTTGCCGCCAAGTCTTTATGCTGGTCAGCCCTGCATCGTCCACTTAGCCCCGACGTCGCCACCCATGATGAGGGTATGCTAGAGCAGACTGCTGCCTTCTTCCATCTTTGTGCCACTCAATAATCTGCTTCCCGAGCGCATGACGCTTCCATTTCCAATTCCTAACCTGTTCAGATCGAACTTGCCGCGGGAGTTGATGTGGCCAACGACATTCGAACCATCAATGCCTGCCCTATCGCCGATCGTGACGGGGTCGGGCTCCGTCAGCATTAGACGGGGCTTGCCGCCAGCAAATAGCGCCACATCTTTGCCCATCTCGGCACTCAGGAGCTGAAATACCATATAATCCACCTTGTTCCTGTAAGCATGCCGATCACACCACCACGGTAGCCATACCGCCGTTCTTCCCGACCGAGTCCACGCGATCCACGTTCCACGCTCGTTCAGAGATGTAACAAGACCTGTTCTTTCGATTCCTGGTCTGTAGGGGCTTCACCAGCATCGGTCGGGGCGAGGCAGAGCTCAAAAGCACTTCCCTGGCTAGTGGCTCGAGTATAGCCTTCATGGCTATCTGGAACTGCTACACATAGCTCTCTCTGATCTCATCTCTGTCAACAGTGCATGTACTCGCCTCATCAGGGACTTTAAGGTCCGTGTCTGGAGGCGGGCAAACACACCACCAGTGCCCTCCTGGTGTATGTGTATGTTCACCAGATACGGGCAGTACCTTCAAGTCAGTGGCGGTGCGGGCTTGGGCGTAAAGCAACTGAACACTTCTTATTCCGCTGCGCAAGAAGAGATTCTCAAATACATCGGAAATAAACGACAGCATGCATCAAAGAGGCAATCTTTCATTCTACCTTGGGTGGTGAAGTCCGCCAAACGGGCTGAAGTGGAAACCAAATATGAAGGCAGTCCAGGCAACGACACGATTTACTTTGACTACAGAACGAATGAATAACGACTAGGATAACCATCATATTCTTACTCTGCTAGCCACACAACACGCAAAACTCGTATCGCTTATAACTAGTGCTGCTTCAGCTGCTGTAGTTAGGATTCATTGGGGGTACAAAAGTATACAGTGTGGTAATCACGACCACTCGCACTGTGTAGGGATAGTGTGGGAGCTTTCACGGCTGAAGAGTGTTTGCTTCGCTCCTCCTCCACAGATTTCTGTCATAATTGAGGGCACCCCGTTCTCATCTCATGCCAGAGTCTCAAAACTCCCAGATAGGTCCCCAACTGTTGATGGACCCGCCATGACATCAACAGTGCCGCCATTGAGCAATCAACAACCCCCAGATCAAGTTCAACTAGACTATTATTATAGAAAAGGGAAAGGCTTCCAAGAGGGGGGTGCAGTTCGTTCAGGCAAGACTTAAAAGACACAGTTGATTGCCCCCGTCGTCTGTTGGGATTCACAGTAGCGCTACCGGTGGTGCAAACTACGCAATGTAATTCGGGTTGACCAAACTTACCACTAGCGGTAACAGAGCTCTGTCTATATCATATTCGATTGCACAATACGTCAACCCATTTCATTGATCCGCAGGTTGAGCAGTTGACTGTTGATCTAGGGTACGATAGCTGAGAGGTCTGGCTCCTGGCGGCGAATAATCGTTACTGAAGCGGAGCCGGTACCTAGAAATCCTGTTCGAGTCGCAATTATAATCCATTTTTAGTTGCCACTTGGTCGCCCCAGTTTGGCCGCCATTGCTCTGCACAGATCCCTCCACCACTGCGCAGAGAAGGTGGAATTTCAGAAATTTTAGATCTACAGCGTCTGTGATGATGCTCAGTCTACCAAATAGCAGAGTATAAATTTTGCTCATCTGAGCCATGTTGCTACTGTCACTGCATGCGGCATACAAAAACACCACATCTTACTTTACGAGCATCTATTTGCACCTGAACTCAGCAATCTCATGCAGAAATTATTAAATTTCCTCGGAGAGATTCCCCGCCTGCATGTTATTGGCTCTTTAGACTTGCAGCCGTTAAATAGGGGACAGCGCGAAGAGCGCCTATACGTAAGCAAACGGCCTGGGATGGTGCATCCACCTTCATTTCTCACGAACGGTTGCACAAACAATTCTGGGCCATGTGTGGTGTCTTCCAGCGCTGCTTGGCGTGCGCGCTTCCACTACCGATAGATCATCGGATGTGAGCGGATTATTCCCGCGATTACTTTTATTTTGTCAATTTAGATCGGCTGGCAGCGGTTTGTATGGCAAAGAATCGTACATTCCGTCTCGCTACGCCGCCTGCAACATCGAAAAGAAAAAACTAGGCACCTTCCCAAGACAAGCTTGGCGAAGGCACAACGTTATTCCGATTATAGCTATTATTCCGTTTCCACGAAAGCACACTGTGCAAAAAACCAGAATGATGCTGTGTGGGCGTGTAAAATAGTCTACTCAGTTTACGTCAAGTAGGACACTAATTATGCTCAATACCTCGCGACGTCCACGCTGGCACACTTCTAGATCCGTTGTACCATGCCTCGACAACAAACTCAGCAGAGGAAGTTTCACAACAAAGTCCGGACTGGTTGCCAATCTTGCCGGATACGCCGGATCAAATGCGACGAAACCCACCCGGTATGCAAAAGGTGCTCCATAAGGAACTTACCATGCCAGTACAAGCTGCGGTGGTGCGACCGACTTACAGTCGTGGAAGATGAAGATGACCACGAGGGTATCGTCCGGCAGCAGGTCGTCAAGAGCACCGCGGCGGCGCTATCTGGACAAATAACACCGGCAGAGTGGGGATTGATGGAAGGTCTTCGCTACTACACCACCGTCCTCCCGCTCGTGTTGGGCGTACCGCTTGACCATTCGCCCAAGGCTGCTCGCAAGATCGCCCTGCACATCTTAAGTGGTACCCGCGGGCCGGGCTTTCTCATGAACGTGCTGAGATTCCAGATCTGTCACGTCTTCGCGGCCCGCGGCATACCAGCGATTCACCCTGACACTTTGCCCGGCATAAATCACCTCTGGCGCCGCCTCTTTGAGTTGATGAGCGAGGCACTGCAGGCACTGAATGATGGTCTCGCCAAGAACATTTTCTCGGCAGCTCCTTTTGGTCGCATCATGGAATTGATGAACGTTGAGGTCGCTATTATGGATGCACCTTGGCGCAAGCATCTACGCGGCTACCTTGCCGTTATCGAGCGTTATGGCGGTCTCGACACCCTGTGCGAATACCCTGACCCACCATATCGCGGCCTACAGTTTGGCCTCGTGCACGGGGCTATTGGTAATACAGTTAGCCCTGTTCACGACCAAGTTTCCGCCATAAATGATTGGAGTGACGCCCATGTCATGCGCATTTATACCAAACTTTATTTTCAGGGCTTTGGCTGCCCAAGTCGCCTCTTCTTAGCCATTCATCATATAACGCAGCTTCGTGTCGCCGCCGCTGCCGTTGACTCCGTAACTCCATTACCCGATGACCTCTTGTTGACTGCCGCCAGCATCGCTTGCGAGATTCAAGACTTCTCAGCTTCACAGTGGAGTGAGACATATCAAATTCCACCGCAACCTCTTATCGCCCACTTTGGACGTGTCTACCAAGCTGCGGCGGGTTTGTACATGATCCTCTCGCTGCCGCGGCCACTAGCTCGTCTCTTCTCTGGTGCAACCAGCGTCGAGGGCGACGAGGCTGCGCGATTGCACCAACGCACGACATTGTTTCAAGCTATTAATGAAGCGCGAGGCCCGTTAAAAAACTTACAATGTGGGACCTGGCCGCTTGCGGTCCTTGGCGTTGCATATTATGGCGGGACGCCCGAAGAACACGCGACTATTATCGGGCTGTTAAGGGAAACACTAAGTAACACGAAAACTCCAGATTGTGGCGCAGGCACATTGATACGTGACTTACCTGAGTTCTGGGCGTCAGGAAGAACGAGCTGGGAGGATTGCTTTTACAAGCCCTCTGTTGCGTTGACATAGTACTATAGGCAGGGGCCAACAGTCGACCTGAGGCTTAAGTAGCATCCCTTTGAGTGCGGTAACCCTTCAGCAGGTCAATTTACCCACTAGCCAGGACGTACACTGAAGGTACACTGAGATTCGGTAATGACCCCTCTGGCGGTATTCGAGTGTATTTGTGGACGCTAGTAGTACATCAGTGTGCTAGGAGTTGCCGCCAAATTATAAGTACTGCAGATTTATAATGCTACCATTGGCCGTTATCCTTGCAAGTGACCTCGCTGGAGCCTTAGCACATCCAAAGGGATCTGTGGTTCTCAACTTAAACGGAAAACCCGTTACGCCTTTGCCACGTAGGGGAGTGCAAGGAAGGCTTACACGGTGCCTCCACTTGATGAAAGGTGGGCTAGCTGATGAGGAGCGCAGCCAAGGGTCAGTTTGCAACGCGTTGTTGAAGCACGGACGCCCAGCTCTCAACATGCTAATTCATGCGAATTCTCTTGATCGGACTGCGTCTTGAATTGATACCAGATTTGATTAGTTAGAGATGTAGACATCTGATAAGCTATTGTTTGTCAGATCTCCTTCTAAGCAGCGTCCACGAATAGATGGTATAGGTGCGGCTCTGGCAATGACGACAGTCACTTAACCAAAAGCTCATGTACTTCTCTTGAAACTAGCCTTGGGTCTTCTGCGACTGCTTCATTGGACTCATTCTCCCGTCCAGCCCGGCGGGACTTTCACAATGTCCGTTGACAAGGCACGCGTGCATTCCGCGGCCATGACTGGGATCAATTCCGCGCGCTCCTCATCGACAAGGCGAAACTTTTCTAGATGCCAGGAGCCTCTAGCCTCTTTTCGATTCAACATTCGACAGTTTTTGTCATCTTCTCTCGGCTGCTGGAGTTAGCGTCGGCTAATGCAGCACTGGATCGGGCCAACAGCGTCCCGAGCTAGGCGATTCGGACAAGTCGGACGAAATGAGATAGCAAGGGCTGCATTCCGCCACCACACATCTTTTCCCTTGATTTCTTCATTTTTTTTTGATTCGGTATTTCGCACCACTGCGGACCCCGTCGAAATACCCGCTCCCAAGGCTGTGCAGCGCTGACGGGCCGCTAAATAGGTACTTGTGCTGCCTGCTTCAGCGCCACGCCTCCCAGAAGCCGTGAGCCACAGCACTAACAGCTATAGCGGGAGACCCACTTCTCCGCTGCGATGCCGCTTTTCTCGACGACAGCGCACCGTTCGATTCATGTCCGTCATTACAACCTCCCTACATCTGGGCATAAAGACCATTGGCGTCGCGCATTTTGTGCTGTCCCCTTTACGATCGAAGTAGCTGAGGCGCAATAATCGACTTCTTGGTTTTAACTACCAACAAACCCGCCCCTTGCCTCGTGCTTCCTCAGGACTTCCGTACCCCGCCTGTGTCTTAACGCCGATACCCTTCCCCAACGCCAACGCGACTGCCCGCAAATCTACTGGTAAGCCAGCCCCCACGAAATCTGAGACGGTGTCGACTTGAGACGACAGCTTGGTTATCCCGGTTTCAATCTGCGTCGACGCGCTGCTTGCATTGCATATGCGCCAAGCCCAGCATTAATTTTCCACCAAGCGAAGCTACTGGCGCAGACTGTCGAATCCTTGCTCCTTGTCCACCGTCAAACCAGTCATCGCAAGCATCTCTACCGACAGATCGGCTAACAGCGCGCTATTGCAGCATTCTCTGGGCATTTGCCTCCCGCAATACGACACGACTCTTCTCGACTGAATTGGCAAAATGTCGACCTCGCTCTCCCCGGAGCAGTACGGCTCCCATCAGTCGCAGAGCCCTGGTGATGGCTCCGAAAGCAAGAGCCCGTCTGGACTGAACCTCGATTTCTTCAAAAACCTCAACGATAAGCGTTCCAACCGAGGTATGCTGGATGGAGTAGACAGTTGGGATCTATTCTAATCAGGAAACAGATGGCAAGGCACCAAAGCGCCGTGGCCCGAAGCCCGACAGCAAGCCAGCCTTGACACGTCGACAAGAACTCAACCGCCAGGCTCAACGGTATGCTCTTGGCAGCCAAGACAGTTGTTCTGTTCTAACTCAGTGACAGAACCCATCGAGAGCGCAAAGAACTATACGTCAAGGCCCTTGAGGACGAGGTTCTTCGCCTAAAAGAAATCTATAGTTCCGTCTCCCGCGACCGCGAGAAGCTCGCCGAAGAGAATCGTCTCCTCAGAGATACACTGGTTCGAAACGGCATCATTGTTCCCAATCCTGGTAACAGTGATGATAACAACAACAATCCCAGCGCCGGCTCGGCCGGATTCTCTGGCGGCTCTCAGAGCGGATTCTCACCACAACAGGCACCGTCACAGGGTTCGGCTCCATCCGGTGGAGGCAACTACACCAATCAATCACCGTATAACGGCAATCAGTTCAAAACGGCTTCGCCCGAGCCCCTTCCCGCGAGCAAACTAGACGTCGAGCAGGCGGGAATTGACTTTGTCTTGGCGTAAGCCTCATCGAACGTATTAGCCGGCTCATGCTAACTTTGTGTCAGCTTAGAAAAGCCTTGCATGGCTCATTTACCGTTCCTCATGGACAGAGGATCCGGTCCTGAGGGTGAACCGTGCGGCCACGCGCTGATGGCATCATGTCCGCCTGTTCCGTTCAAGGAACTGGAACAATCGACGCCGTTTGCTGACACGTACGGCGCGGCCATCAAAACGGAAGAGGCGCCAAACCAAGGAACTTGGCAAGTAACCAAGGCTGATCTCTCTACCCTCTTGGATCTTAGTAAACGTCTGGACCTCGATGGCGAGATTACGCCCGTCATGGCCTGGGGCATGATTATGAGCCACCCGCAATTCGCGGCGCTATCGGCGGCTGATGTCCAACGCATTGCCGAGGAGCTTGGCCGCAAGGTCAGATGCTACGGGTACGATATTATTGCCCTCTCATCTTCTGTCTTTCGTTCGTACGCTAATTTGCACAGATTCGGCGCCGTGATGGAGGATTTTGAACTACGAGACGCTTTTGAGAGCGTATGCTCCAACAGAATGGAGCAAATGGCGTACTAGGATTTACAGTATATGAGTAACGATACCAGTCTTTGTTTGGTTATTAGATTTTATTTTATTTTATTTACATGTACTCTTCACACGGCTTTGGATTTTAAATGTCGAATCTGCACCTAGGGCCAAAATTGTTGCCTTGCGGAGAGCATCCAAGTTCCTTCATCTCACACAGCGGTCCAGTAATCATATCAAGAAAAATATATAACTCCATTCATCACCGAATACGCCAACTTCAATCTGTATACCGATTTATCACGCTGCGCGCGCTGTTCTTTCGTGTCCAGCATCTCTTGGTGGGGGGCGCAGCAGGCAGCCAGTGACAGGGCCGCATTCCGAGTTTTATGCCCCACACCCCACCACAAATTCAACTCGACTTCAAATTCAAAGTGTGGGACAAGCGAATTGCAGTAAGGTGGACGCAAAAGACCACGACCTGTTTTTTTTCACGCAGCTCTGACGATAGCTTACCAACCCTGGAAGAGCTACACAACATGGCTGGCTCACTCGACTACGTGAAAATCTGCGACAGCTGCCCCTCCGGCGACGGCTGGGGCCCGTCCGTCACCACCGAGACGACCCTCGACGGCGTGCCCTATGCGCCTTTCTCCAAGGGCGACAAACTCGGCCGCATGGCCGACTGGACCGCCGAGGGCAAGGACCGCGAGCGCGGCGGACGTACTCAGTACAATCGCAACTTCAGAGGTTTGTGAATCCAGATCCGGGCCGAGAGAAAAATATCACTATGCTAACAGTTGCCCCGCTCAGACCAGCAAGTCTACGGATCTAGCCACGCCGTCACCTTCAACGCTCCTCCCGCCGAGGACGAGTCGACCTTCTCCGTCGTCAGCAACGCCCGCGACTCTACCAAGTCGAGATACGGCCGCGGTGCCGTCTTCACCCGCGGCCGCGGCGCCCGTGGTGGTGCCCGCACCGATGCCCGCGGCGGACGTGCTGCCGGTCCTGGTGCTCGCCAGGCTGGTGGCCGCCAGGGATACGGTGGTTACGAGCGCGGCGGACGCGGTGGTGGCCGTGGCGGCTCTGGCCGTCGCTTCGGCTGGCGCGACTACGACAAGCCGGCTCGCAATCGCGACGCCAGCATCAACATCAAGGGCGACTGGGGCCTGCTGGAGGAGATTGACTTTAACCGCCTGGGCAAGCTGAACCTCGAAACCGACGACGGCGAGGACCTCGAGGACTACGGCTTCCTCTACTACTACGACCGCTCGTACGACAAGCAGCCCGTCAAGGGCGCCGAGAAGAAGCTGACGGCCCTCGACCGCGCCGCCTACAACGTCACGACTTCGTCGGATCCCATCATCCAGGAGCTTGCCGACAAGGATGAGGCCACCATCTTCGCCACCGACACCATCCTGTCGATGCTCATGTGCTCGACCCGCTCTGTCTACCCCTGGGACATTGTCATCACCCGCCAGGGCAACAAGATCTTCCTCGACAAGCGCGACAACGCCTCGCTCGACATGGTCACCGTCAATGAGAACGCCATCGACGCGCCCCTCGACGCCGCCGATGGCGGTCGCGAGACCATCAACCAGCCTGGCGCCCTCGCCGAGGAGGCCACCTACATCAACCACAACTTTGTCAACCAGGTCGTGACGGAGAGCGAGACGGCCAAGGCCAACATGGCCAACGCCAACCCCTTCTACAACGCCTCCGAGGACACCGACCCGCCTGCCTCGCGCGCCTACAAGTACCGCCGCTTCGATCTCTCCACCAACGACGAGGAGCCCGTCTACCTGGTCGTCCGTACCGAGGTCGATGCCGTCCAGAAGAACGCCATCAACGGCGAGGACCAGCACATGACCATCCGCGCCCTCAACGAGTTCGACAGCCGTGCTCAGGGCAGCGGTGGCGCTCTCGACTGGCGTGCCAAGCTTGTCTCGCAGCGTGGTGCCGTTGTCGCCACCGAGATGAAGAACAACTCTTGCAAGCTTGCTCGCTGGACTGTGCAGTCCATCCTGTCCAAGTCGGACATTATGAAGATTGGGTACGTTTTTTTGGCCTCGCTTCGCTCGTTGAGTGGCATTGCTTCGCTCGTTGAGTGGCATTGCTTCGCTCCCTGAGTGGCATTGCTTCGCTAAGTTGCATCATAACAATTTGCTAACGTTGAATCAGTTTCGTCTCTCGTGTCAACCCCCGCTCCAACGACAAGCACGTCATTCTCGGCGTTATTGGCTGGAAGCCCCGCGACTTCGCCAACCAGATGAACCTGTCCCTCTCCAACGGTTGGGGTATCGTCCGCACCATTGCCGACATGTGCCTGAAGCACGAGGGCGGCGACGGCAAGTTTGTTCTGCTCAAGGACCCTAACAAGTCCATTCTGCGTCTGTACGACGTTCCTGCTGGCAGTCTGGACGAGGACGAGGAGGATGAGGAAGAGGATGGCGAGGATGGCGAGGAGAACGATGAGTAAGGGTGTAAAACGTTTGGAAGACAAAAGCACATATGAATTATGAAAGGATTCAGCCCTTGCTTCATGCGAAATGGGGTCAGGAATATACAAAAGCTGGGAGGTCATTGACGGCTTAGTTATGAATTATTTAACGCGCAGTAGATGAATGTAGAAGTTTTATAATTGTTACAGCCATTCGCAACAGAGCATGTATTCAGTCATATGGCCGTGTGTACAGTGTTTGCAGGTAATATACCTCAGGGGGTTTGGCTCTGAGTTGTTGGGTTTGTCCACCCAGTGGCAGGCTACGACATGGCACATTACAGTAAGATGATTGTTTCCACGATCTAGAATCTCGGTTTTAAGGTCGAAGTCGCCGCTTTCCCAAAATTTATTCCCGTATTTCTTTGCAGCAGATTCGGTAAATGTTGACGCCTGGGGCGCTATCGTCGACCAATGCTACAGCAGCTGAGCATCCAGACCTGGTCAAGCTGCTTTGGAAGCACTGGGCAACCAGCATGAACCAACTGTGAACAATCTTGGAGCAGACCAGTCCGCAATCAGAATTGAAGGATTCGCAAAGGCTAGCTGAAGATGCACAACAACAACCATGTTTGCATCTAAGCGCCAGCACTGCCTCAGGGCCTGGCGGGCCGGTTTCATCTGCAGCATCGCCTGGTAACGGTGCCCAACCAAGAATTCGTATCTGGCCGTTTTTCTTCTTCCTGGTGTTCTTTGGCCGCATGCCAAGAGGATAAACTGGGGATTGTGCTGCTGCCCGCCCCCCTTGTCCGCTAGTAAACCCGCGTGATTAATCACAAGCACCAGACAGCGGGTAGACCCGAGGGCAGGAAGGGGTGAAAGGGAAGGGGACTTGGCGGTGAGTGAGTTTGAGACTGTCAGCAGAGCTCGATACTACGGTTGCATCTCTCGACTCTTGTTGGATAATGAAGAGAAACACGTGTAGTTGGATTGATTCACAAGATGCCGCGGCTTCTGGTTGCGAGGGCGGCGACATCTGTTCTGATCACTAGCGGAAATAAGGTAGCACGCTATAGCATCGTGCAGTATCCGTACAGTGTCGTACTCACCGCAGCTGGATGAATACCTAGCATCTTCTTCCCCCATTTTATACTGTTTTGCAGCTATTTGGCGTGTTTGATGGAGCCTGCCGCATATGGAGTCGTCTTTCGCTCCTCGCCCAGGTGGCGCCGTTGGTGGCATGGTAGCAGGGTGCACACTGTGTAATCTCCCAGAGCCTGAAGTGCCCACCAAGTATTGGCCACCGCGGAGCACCCGGACTGGAACGCGCAAACGAGTGTTTGATCCAGTTATTATTAAGTTGGTGGTTAAAGTAATAGAGTCGCAGACTAGACCCTGGGCGGCCGCCGTTGAGAATATTGGGGGGGATGCTTGCTGTGCTCGTTTGGACGGACGAAAATCAGCGTTGACTTTGGCTAACAGTTTGACGGGCTTGCACCGCCTCCATTCTCGGAATCTCGGCACGCTGAGTTGCAGGGACAGTGCGCTGGCTGCTTGTCTAGGTAGCAATGGCGCTTTTGCTTTGTTCCTGCGTTTCACAGTCTGTAATGTAGCAAGCCATGTTACAGGTGCAAGAAGAGGGGACATTGGTGCATGCAGTCTTTGTCTGTGTTTTGCGATTGCTTTGGACAGGCGAGACGAATGCAAATGCTCTCCTTACATGCATGCTTTCTCCCTTGGGCTGGGGGGGGACGGCCGAAATGCGCCACTAAATTTTATGTCAACCATCCTTGGGGCAATCCCCACTTGCCGCCCATGGTCTTGGGGGTGCCAAAAGGCACCACCTATTTCGTCGGGCGAAAAAGGATGTTGTGCAGCTTTATATTGGTATCTACTAGGTACGTTGCTGACAGGCTTCTGGTGCGGTAATTTCCACCAGCTAGTTACAGAGTCTTTGCCCTCGAGCAGTGCGACAGTGGTAAGGCAGAGACCAGAGGCTGCAGGTAAGCAGATCTGTATTTCATGTGCTAATAATAAAGAAGCGAAAACTTGCCTAGCTAGGCCACATGACGATCCGACTCCCAGCAGGTCTCCATCCATGGCGACGGCGTTATTAGGGCGTACGTATGTATCTGTGGCTGGCGTGTATGATGTCCCTACAAGCCTTTTTCGCAACCCTAAAAGAGACCTAATCGAAGAGCAAAAGGACTCAACAAATGCAATGCTGCTGACGGTCCCCGCTGAAACATTACGTATGGGCAGAGCGGTTTGAGGTAGATTTGCTGGCCCTAGGATACAAGCAGTGGTAGCTGCAACAGGCCGATGGCCGGCGACCAGAGCCGGGCCCCCTCGGCGTCCGCTGGGGTGTAATGGCCCAGCATCGCCACTAAGCTGGATGAGGGTACCAGCGCCGGAGGCTTTGATAGGCTGCCCTGAGAGGAAGCTCGTCGACAACTGGGGGGCGCGCGGTGAGGGCTTCATACGTATGCAGTAATACTGCAGGTTCACTGGTGTGGGCGATGCTCACCACCACGCCACGGCTGCGGAAATCGAGACTGTGTCGTGTTCTCCTTCTGATGGATGCTATAACAGATCACGAGTAGCAAAACCTTGATATTCACGTTCATGGTGGCGCTGCTTTTGTGGCAAAGAGCGCAGCGCAACAATGTATGCGTCTTACTCACAGGGCCGACTAACACAGCGCCAATGGTGGGATAGCTCCAGCCACAGCACAACTCTGTTTGGGAGCGGACTTTTTAGGGGAGGTTTTCGTTGTGTGTCTTTGCCCCGTAGTACGTAGGTACGTAGTAGTAAGACCAGAGTAACAGGCGACTCCTGTTGGTACCCAATGACAATTTCGCTTAAGAATTTGATTGAGGCTTTGAACACTACAGGCGGGAGGTTCTGCTACGCCACGCCCGCTGTAGCACAGCCTCGTCCGTCCACTAAAACCTGCGGTCCAGCGAAGCCCCCGAGCCACTGAGGAGGTGCCTGTGCCTGGGTGGTGCGGTGGCCAAGAGGTTCCCCCAGCGCGTAGGTGCAGCCAGAGGGAGCGACAACTGGTTGGCCGTTCATGGCTCTCTGAGCCACTGTGCCCCTCCAAAATTTGGGATTTGCCGCTAAAATAAAAAAACAGAGGTCCACAAGGGGAAACACACGTCGCCCACACCCACTAAAAGGGTTCCCCTCCACTAGAACCCGGCCGACCCCTGCACAGCGCCTCAGGGTGTCCTCAAAGGGCCCTGTACCCAGATGAAAGAGAGCTATTTCAGTGCTGAAGCCGCTGGAATCACTTACAAAACGGCCTGGAGCCTACTTGATGGCCACCACCCAGCGGGCCTTCCCACTTCCAAGAATCTACCGAGCTGCCGCTTTTCCGAACCGCGACCCAGCAGCCAGCCTAGCTAGAAAAAGCCCAGATTACTTGTACCTTCTCCCCTGTCCAATGCTCTCACACCTTTCTTCCCTTTTCCTCCTTCACCTTTTTAACTTTTTCACATTCTATTCGCGACTCTTTTTCTCTTCTGCCTCATATTCCAATAACACATCTTCAAAATGTCCAACCAGGATTACTACAACAACCAGGGTCACTACCCCCAGCAGCCTCAGCAGGTACGTTTGCGCTCGCCGCATTGCTTCGCGATGCATCATCCTCAACAAAACACACCGAGGTCCGCCTTTCCGGCCAATCCGCCGTCGCAACCATCACATGGCGATTTGATGAGCTCTTCTACTTCTACTGTTGCTAGAGCCTTGGCATTGGTAGATCTAGCAAGCTCGGCTCCGGGCACCATACGGATCGGATACGTGTTGGAGCCAATCCACACAAACGGGAACTATGGTTGCGATGATGCGGGCGATTCGTTTATACCGGAAACACAAGAGACCACCCAACTATAGGATGCAGCTTGCTAACTCTATGCCCAGAGCTACGGCCCTCCCCAAGGCTACCAGGGCGGCCCTACCCAAGGCTATCCCCAGCAATACAACCAACCCCCCATGCAGTATCAGCAGGCTCCCCCTCCCCAGCAGGACACTCGCGGTAGCCGCGGCGGCGGCTCCAACTGCCTAATGGCCTGTCTCGCTGCCCTCTGCTGTTGCTGCGTTGTTGAGGAGTCTTGCGAATGCTGGTAAGTGCAGTTGTCTGCGCACGACCCTCTCACACAATTTACTGACACGTTGACACCTGTAGTCTCGAGTGCTGCGAGTGCCTCTGCTAAACAACAACACCAATCTTTGAAAAGAAAGGACAAGCTGGGAGATAATCACAACCGCGCTCCCACGATGGTCCGTTTGCCTGCCTAGTTTCTTCGGACTGTTTGGATACCACAAAGCGATATTTGCACAGCCTACCAGCATATCCCCCCGTATATGCAATCACGACGACCAAACTCACACGCAGGCAGCGGTGTCCAACTTTTATCCTTTTCGACCGACTCACGCACCGGACGTTTTCCTGTCGTATTTTTTTGCGCCCATTTATATCTCTTACGTCTATTCGATCACTCCACGTTTTCTTTGCGTTGCTTTACCACCCTTTTTTCTTTGGCTTCTTCTTTTCACACAGTTATGTCCATATCAATTTGGTTTTTTATTCAAGGCTAGATCGGAGGGTTTTAAAAATGGGTTCCGCGCACGGTTTTGATACAGCTCTTGATTTTAACACATGGTCACAACTTGCCAAATTTGTTCCTCTGCACACGTGAAATGCAACATGTAGGGTGATGTCACGGGAGTAGTGTAAGCTGATATGCCCTACGCCAACATTAGGCTTGAACCAACAT
This sequence comes from Aphanocladium album, assembly GCA_029218145.1. Lineage (NCBI taxonomy): Eukaryota > Fungi > Ascomycota > Sordariomycetes > Hypocreales > Aphanocladium > Aphanocladium album. The sequence continues at coordinate 50,817 of JARDXD010000377.1, forward strand.
AGACGAGGGCAACTGCGGCGCATGTTCCACATCTGTGTACACTTTCTAGCTAGTGTGCGATGACGAGCATTATCAAAGATGGCACGATTCGATTTACTATAAACTAGATTGACCGTTAAACGAATAAACAGGCAGCTTGCATCTTCTCCATTTACTTTTTAAAATTCAACATCAGCAACAAATCAACATCTCTCTTTCCATCATCGACCATGGCCTTTGGCTCGCCGGCTCTACTGATTCAGCTGGACATAGTTGGCGGGGAAGAGACCCGAGTCGCCCTTAAAGTGGCCAAACCACCAGTCCTCATCGGGGAACTCGAGATCTGTGATTTGCGCATCCTCGGGGAAGGAGAGCTCTGTGGGTCCGTCAGTAAATTCATTCACTGGTGCAGAGTAAAGTATTTGTACATACCGTTGTCTTCGGCGGCTTCATAGTCGTACAGAGCAGTGGCGGTATGACCAGACGAAGCAGCGGCGGGAGCCGGGGCAGCGGGTGCAGGTGCCGGCGTGGGCACGGGAACCGCAACGGGGGCGCTGGGAGGAGGGGGTGCGGCAGCTCCGGCACCGTCGTCCTCGATGAGCTCGACGTAGCTGCTGGGGAACAGGCCGTTCTCGCCATGCACGTTGGTGCCTATCCACCAGTCGGGGTCAACCTGGTCAATATCTGTGACAATCTCGCCCTCAGCCAGATTGATTTCGTTGTCCTCATCCTTATCGTAGTCGTACAGGATAGTGGCGCGCAGTCCACCGGCCGCAGGTGTAGGAGCAGCAGCAGGAGGAGGAGGGGCAGATTGGTGAGATATGGGAGCAGGGGGAGGCACGGGTGTAGGCTCCGGCTCCGGCTCCGGCTCTGGTTCCGGTTCAGGCGTGGGCTCGCGGGGTACGGGGACAGGCGCGGGAGTAGGTGCGGGTGCACGAACAGGCTCGGGTTCGCGGGCGACTGGCTGCGCAACTCGGATGGGCGACTGCTCACGCTCAGGCTCTTCCTCTTCCACCTCGTCAGCGACTGGTTGTGGGCGAGTGGGCAAACCAGGCAGAGCAAAACCGCCAGATGGGCGAGAACCAGGAGGAGGCGGCGGCGGCGCGGAGTGTTCTTCCTCTTCTTGCTCATCGTGATGTCCGGCACCAGGCACGGGGGGCGCGCCACCCATGGGAGTAGCGCCCTTGAAGCGATCGCGGAGCGCCGAAATACCGCCAGACGGCTCGTCCTCGCCATGAGCCTGCTCATCTTCGGAGACAGCCTTGTTGTTTTCACGGACAGTTTCTGCACCGCCGCGTCCAAAGGCAGGGGTCTGAACGGCACCCCAGGACTTGCCTGTGTATCCGCTCTTCCACTCGCTGTTGCCGCTCTTTTGTTGGCCGATGGGAGGAGGGGATGTGGGCGCAACACCGCTGGCACCGCCGCCGCTCTCACGAGCCTTCTTCTCAGCCCAGAGCTGGGCAGGAGTCTTGCCGCCTTCGTTGGCAAAAGTACGGCTGGTAGTGGTGACGGGGGCAGAAGAGGCGTTGGCAGCAGGTCCCTGAAGTCCAAGAGCACCGGGGGTGGGAGCCTTGGTAGCAGAAAAGCTGCCGCCGCCAAACTTGTTGGCGACCTTGGGCTTGGGCAGTGATGTTAGTCTTTCGGACTGGGCAGGCTGCGAGAATGCGGCAGCTCGGTCGGCAAGGGGCTTCGGGGACTCCTCTTCAGCAGGCAGTTCAGGTGCAGGCTTCTGGGCCTTGGCCCGAATGGCGGCAATATCTACCTTGCCGACAGGCTCGTAGGCGCCCTTGACAGGAATTGGTCGGTCATCGCGCTGCTCCTTGGCCTGGGCGCGAATGGCGGCGATGTCGACTTTGCCGACAGGCTTGTAGCCACCGCCAATGACATCTCTATCTTGCTGCTGAGCAGCGGCAGGGGTGTATCGGGAGGGCTCGCTTTGGCGAGACAGGCTTGGCAGATCAACCTTGGTAGGCTTGTAGGCCGACTCAACCTTCTGGACCTGGGTTCGAGTTACGGGAGGCGCATCAGCACCCCAACCGTCGTCGTCGACATTGTCGTCCTTTCGTGAGCGCGCAGCCACGAGAGGGTTTACGGAGCGGCCAGCACTCATGTTGGAAGGCGAGAAGACGGGCTTAGACTTGATGGGAGGAGGGGCGCGGGCAGCACCTGTGGCGGGACCACCAGCGTACTTGGCACCAGAGGCGTCGGAAACCTTGCGCATAAGAGACTCGGCGTCGAGATCGTCGTCGGATCGAGCGGTAATCTGGACATGGTAGCCGTGGAGGACCTTGGAGACGGCATTGAGATGGCTGGTGAAGTAGCCTTTTGTTCGCTCGGGTACGCCGCCGCCGCACCAGGCAATGAGGACGTGCTTGGGCAGGCCGGTGTTGGGGTCCTTGACCTTGACGAAGCCGAATTGGACACGGCCTTCGCTAAAATCTTCGAAGAGTTCGCTGAGCTCGCCCTCTGCGGAATCCATCGTTAGTATGCGACTAGATTGGGCCCGGGTTCGTCGGACCGTCGGGGGCAGTCTTACCGCCAGTGCTCTCTACCTTGAGCACACTTTCATTGCTCCCGGAAGACTCAAAAACGCTGACCAGCGGGGTCTGTACAGCATAGAGAGCCCATTTGGCATAGGTCGAAGAGCCGGAGCTAGGGACGGCAGCGTCGACTACGGAGATGTACTCCTTCTTGATGGACGGGCCGTTTATGGAGAGGTTGAGGGAAGCCATCGTGCGCTGGAGAGCGGGTCAGCAGCTGAGACGAATAGCTACTGCAAGCAGTCTGAATTTGCTTTTGATTGCTCCTTGTCTCAGAGATGCGCGGGCGTAGATACGTACCTACAGGGCTGGTGATGAGGCCAGGGCTGGTGATGAGGCAGCCTGCGAGCAAGTTCCACGGAAGCTCTAGAAGCTTTGGCAGAAATGGCGGATTGACAGGGGCCAAGGATAGCGGGGTCGAGGAGAAAAAGGAGCACGAGGACAGCAAGAGAGATTCGAGCGCTTCGTTTCTGTATGAGTATATCGTCGTGAGTCCCAGGGGAGCGGATGGGACAAGAAATGGTTTGGTTGGGCTCGAGAGAATGAAGATGGAACAGCTCCTGAGCTTGGCCAAGTTGCTGGAGACGTTGACGTACGTTGCCCATGACGAGTGAGCCGCAGCAGAGGCGGAAGCGGGGTGGCTGGTCTGGTGCTTACGAGCAGTGGCTGCAGGTGTCTTGGGAGCCTCGCAGGCTACCGTTTTGCGGGTGCAGGGGCGAGCGGCCGCTGAAGAGACTGCTCGTCAGTGGCTAGTTCGCGGTTTTGGCGCAGGCAATGTGGGGCGACTGTGGCTGGGTACCTGGACAGACTTGGCAGGCTGGTGGCAGCGAAAGTACTTAGGTAAGGACCGTACCATGTTCAGCGTATGGCGCCACTGCAATACTGAGTACGAGAAATGAGAGCACGTCTATCAATGAGTTTCGGAGAGTCGAGCAAAATGAGAAGTAAGCTGGTTTTGTTTAGGTGCTAGTATCGGGCCAATCCGTGGTACTAACAACGTTATTGTAGCTGTAGCGACTCGGAAAGTGGTCTCACTGGAGTGTCTATGGCCTTCTACAGCGTGCCAAACTGTGCCTTCATAGCGCAACTGGTCCCTCAAGTGACGCAAATTGGCCATTTTTCACCCTCGCCCCTCTCCGAACGCCGGCTGCTGCTCCAGACGCTGCCCCGCCATACTTTTTGCAACCACTCGCCATCCAGCATACCATCCCAAAGCATCATAATTCGTCTCGTCTCTTTCATCTTTCGATAGCGCTCGACACGCCACCGAAATCCGCATCAGCTCTGTGCTTTTTCTCCTGCTCACCTCTCAATAACTTCTCACAAACATGTCGACCATTACCGAAATCACGAGTGTGGCTCAGTGGGGGCAGGTCCTCGCCGCCGCGACACCCACGACACTCCTCGTCGTCTCGTTCCATGCGCCCTGGGCCGCTCCCTGCGCGCAGATGGCCACAGTCCTGTCCACTCTCGCCTCCGAGTATCCCGTCGCCGAGCCGCCGAGCACACAATGGTTCTCCATCAACGCCGAGGAGCTGAGCGACATTAGCGAGACGTACGACGTCACCGCCGTGCCCTTCCTGGTCCTGCTGCGCGGCGGCCAGGTCCTCGAGACCGTCAGCGGCAGCAACGCTGTCAAGGTGCGCAACGCCATCGAGACGCATGCTGGCAAGACCACCGAGGCGGCCGGTGCCAACGGAGCCGCGCCCGCCGCCGTGGCTGCCGCCGAGCCAGAGGCCGACCCCGAGACGAAGAAGGCCGAGCTGTTTAAGCGGCTGGAGGATCTCGTCAAGGCCGCTCCCGTCATGCTGTTCATGAAGGGTACCCCCAGTTCTCCTCAGTGTGGCTTCTCGCGACAAATGGTTGCCATCCTCCGCGAGAATTCGGTCAAGTATGGTTTCTTCAACATCTTGGCAGATGATGAGGTTCGACAGGGTCTCAAGGAATACGCCGAGTGGCCGACGTATCCTCAATTGTGGATGGATGGTGAGCTCGTCGGCGGTTTGGATATTGTAAGTCGATTTACCACGCACCGTGTGTCGCGCACTGCAGCGGTGGCTAACCAATGTCGCAGGTCAAGGAAGAAATGGAGAATAACGGAGAGTTCTTCAAAGCATACACGGCGGCTGCAGCGGATGCTGCGGTAGCATGAAGCACGATTTAAAATGACAAATAGATTTGCCGCGTCATTCTTGCAGCGCCAGGCGCAGAGGGCGTCATTGAGACTACGGGTTTTACCATTTTCGCATACGCACACAAAACTGGCGTACTATTGAACAAATCACACAAGTGGGCGGTGCGTCAAAGAGCAGCATAAACATGGATGGACACAAGAAAAGGTTGCATGACCTTTTTGTTCTTTATCATTAGAATACCCCGATCTCGTCACCCTGCGTCCCAGTTCTAGGCACGATCTGACGAAGAAAAAGGAACATTAAAAGACCAGAATAGGCAAAACTTGCAATTGTGTGGTGACACAGTGGCTTGGCGGCGCTGGGCGCAGATTGATAAGGCGGAATATACTGTCATTGAGTGCTGCAGTAGCATGGAGGGGCGCAAGGGCAATTGCCAATGGGATCCGCTGGAGGCGCTAGAGACAGGCTGACAAATGAGACCCGTGAGCGCTCTCTTTGGTGCCGGGCTTGTGTGTGGCTCGGTTATTGGGGCTACCATTGCTGCCCACGATGGGCTTGCTGCTGGGGTCTTCCAGAGCAAGAGTCGATGCCGCCCGGACCCCTGCTGGGGATGATCCCTTGGTTGCATCTGTGAGTCACATCGATGGGCGTGAAAATGAATGTATCGAGCATGCGTGTGCAGTGGCAGCCTTGCGGCATCAACTCCATCTAGTTGGACTGGTGTTGGAGGCCTACATGGTAAATCCAACAAAAGAAATTCACATAATTTTGAGTAAAATACATGAAATGCTATTGAATCATTCCATATCATCCCAATTCTCTATTTAGTTTACTTCTTCCTCGCTTCATTATTCTACTCGTTCTCGCTACCGATCGTGACCTCTGAGCTGCATCCGGAGTTTGCGGGCGAGTGCGTCCGACATCCGTCTAGCGTCAAGCCCCCTCTCCCTGACGTTTTAGTGCGCAGAATACTGGTACACCTGCCACCTGCTGTGGCTGCTCTCCAGTGCTCACCCGCTCCACTAAACGTGCCGCTGCACCACCATGTTTCCCCCACTATCAGCCTGGCATTTCATCGACTGGCGCTGACAGCAACTACTTGACTTTATTTTTATTTTTTTCCTCTGCATTGCGTCAAGGACGTGCTAGCTAAAATTTTATCGATTATAGATAATTATTCAACTTGCAACGCTGTGCGTCGAGGGCATTCACGCGACACTACTTCGTCCACCTCCGCGTGCTCGTCCTACTCTCACGACTCCAGCCAGCTCTTAGCGCATACGTTACCACGAACCTTTCCCACGACTGCGCCAGGTCGCTTCTGACAATTTGCGCTGCGCAAACACTCGACTGATTCGACTGCCATTCTTGCCATCAATCTATCCGCTCCATCAAATTGCGTTCTTTTGCAACACCTCGCTGTCTGCATTCGGTCCAAATCGGCGTCTCTGGCGCATCAAACGCGGTCCCTACTAAAGCTCAAGCTTCTACACTATACAGCCTGCGAGGCTTCAATGTGTTTGGAGCACCCTCTGCCACCTCCCAACTCTAAGACACGCATTTGATCTTACCATTCTCTGCAAAGCGACTCCTTTCCTGAGCGTGAATTCCCCCCTCTTCTTTTTGGATTGGCCTCGCGCTCCGCAGCGCCTCAATCTCAACCTGCACTTTCGATATACTTGATACCACCAAAATGACGCCCACGCCGCCGTCCACAACCTCGTCCACAGGCGCTCGCTCGCCAGAAGAGAACTACAAGGTCGTCCGCAAACGAAACAGGGTACCTCTCAGCTGCTATCCCTGCAGAACACGCAAGTACGTATTGCTCTGTTCTATTCTATGCCCGCATATCTTGCTAACCTGTCGATAGATTGTATGCTCAATCACCCCTCAGTCGCGCCTGCGTCACTAACTCTATCCAGGAAATGCGACCGGAAACATCCTTGCAGTAACTGTACCAAACGTGAAGGCAACGACACATCATCATGTACTTATGCCGCCCCCGCATCTCAGAAAAAGGGCGCCAATCAGGCAGATCTAAGCCCTGACGACATGCAAAACCGAATTGACCGCCTGGAGAACCTGGTCCTATCTCTCATGCACACCGGCGGTAGCGATCCAGCCTCAGCTGTCGCGGCAGCACGCGGCCAATCAATATCACAGTCAACAACCGACAGCGGTGCCTCCGCCAAGATGGACCAAGATGATGCAACGAATGGCGGTGACGAAGAAAGCGACGATGATGACGGCCTGACCACTTCGCTCGGTATGCTCAAAGTTGACGCCGACAAAGGCAAGTCCATGTACATTGGCCACGAACATTGGCACTCGATTCTTGCCGATATATCAGATGTCAAGGAATATTTTACATTTCATCGCAAGGAACTCGAAACCAGCTACGAGCGTGTCAAAAACTCCAAGCCCGCGGCCGCTCGCGAAGGCCCTACTCTGTTACTCGGCGCACAGCCTGCATCAGAGATTGAGCTTCGCACATCATTACCACCAAAAGCACATGTCCTAGCACTGTGTAGTCGATACTTCAACTCTATGGATAATGCCGTCAGCGTCATTCACGGGCCAACATTTCTGCAGCAATTACGAACTCACTGGCAAGATCCCAACAAGACGCCAATCATGTGGCTCGGCCTATTATATTCCATCCTTTCACTTGCTATGTTAAGTTACAACAAAGTCGGCGACGAGCCCCCAGAGTGGAGGAATAAGAGCATGGCGTATGCCGATGAGTATCGTTTGCGTACTGTTCAGTGCCTTATCAAAGGAGACTACACGAAACCAGTCGACCACACGGTAGAGACTCTGTTGCTGTACGTTCTTGGAGAATATTCCTCTCGCTGGGATGCTGATCTGGGCCTCTGGCTCATCGTCGGCATGATTGCTCGCCTTGCCATTCGTCAAGGCTATCACCGCGACGCCAAATGGTTTCCCTCCATCAGCCCTTTCCATGCAGAGATGCGCCGGCGCACTTGGACCCTTATTCGCATGTCCGACATTGTCTTTTCACATCAAGTCTCCCTGCCCAGCATGATCAACGAGAGCGACTGCGATGCTCAACTGCCAAACAACCTGTTTGACGACGACTTCCACCAGACCATTAAGGAATTGCCGCCATCCCGCCCACTGTCCGAACCCACGCCAATTTCATACATGATTGCAAAAGCAAAGCTCTGCTTTGAGCTTGGTAGCATCTTGCAAGCGACAAATCGACTCGGCAAGAGTATGCCCTACGACGAGATCCTGCGATTCGACGCCAAGCTGCGACAAGTGATGCAGGAGTTGCCACCTCATCTGAAGCTCACCTCTCTGGAGGGGTCCAATGATCCAGTGACCTTAATCGTTGCCAGATTCAACGTCAACGTTCTGTATCAAAAGATCATGTGTCTACTGCACCGCCACTACATGGTGAGGGCGAGACAGAACCCACGATACGCTCACTCCCGCCGCGCCGCCATCGGGGCATCCACAGAAGCCATGAACCACTTGTCCACGTTGCATCGTGAATCACAGTCTGGTGGCAAGCTGCGTGCTGTCAGCTGGTACGTCAAGTCGATTGCGACCAAAGAGTTCATTCTCCCCGCCATGCTTATCATCCTGGATTTGCATTACGACAACATTGCCATGCAGACCAACGCCAGCCAGGACGCCGAAGGCTCCTTTGTGTGGGACAATGAGAAGCGTGCCTCGATGGTTAGCTCGCTCCAGCAGGCGGGCTCCATTTGGTCGAGCTTGGCAGATACGTCCATGGAAGCTTTCAAGGCGTCCAAGATTCTCGAGATCATGATAGACAAGATCAAGACGCCTGTGAGCAGTACTGAAAATACGCCCGAGTCTCGCAACGACTCCATTTCCATGGGCGTGCCGCCATTCAGCTTTGACATGGACTCGCTGCCCACGGATCCGCAGTCTGTCCTCTCTTCGGCTGGCCTGAGCGATCTCAGCCCCCAGAGCAATGCCTTTTCTGGGTCGCTTGACGCTGGTCCTTTTGTCGGCATGGACTTTGGCCTGCCACCTATGAACATGGACATGCCCATGGACGGCCTGAACCCGCTCGGTGGCGGGGGACCCATGTCGCCGCTCAGCATGTTTACGACGGTGGGCAACGGTCTCGGTACGGATGCCGGCGCCGCAGAGTTTGCGGCCAACTTTGACTGGGTAAGTCTGAACCAGGAACTACAATACCACAGTAAGCTAACGATGTTGACAGAATACATTCGAAAATTACACGCAAATGGCCAACTGGGGCGCCGACCAGAGCTTCCAGATTTACGCCGAGCAACCCGACCAGACTGACGGCGTCAACCCACCCAAGATGTAGTTTCTCTCTAGAGGACTTGGCCCAATTGTACGATTGGACGACTGCTTGCAATATTATGGACTTGATTTTTTTTTTTTTTTTTGCATTTTGAGGGAGAGCATTTGCGGGTAGGTGGAAGAGGGTATGGAAAAGCGGTTTCTGATTGGGTTGATATTTTCTACATATACACACGTGCAACATGACGCTCTACTCAATATAATTTCTTCCATTTTTTTGTCCAATTACAGCCACTGTATTGAAATTCTTTATTAATATTTCTCACTTCTCGTTCTGAGAATGAAGTACCTGAAACCAAGAGAAGAGATGAGAAAAAAAGACGTAGAGATTTTCTTTTTACATGACCAGCGTACACACAATACAAAATAAAGCAAAACCCAACGACACCGCCCTTTTTAGAGATGCAATTTCGAACTGCGTCCCCATTCTCTTGCCTTCTCGTAAACTCATCTTCCCATTTTTTTACACAAAGAGCGCGTCCCTCGCCTCGCACACATCTCATCGTCTAATGCGTTTGAAATCTATTGAAGAAGCAAAATCAATGCAACAAGATGGCAACTCTCCAACGTCTTTAACGCACGCTGCCTTACAGCACCTCGCCGATAATCTTGGCCGCTTCGCGGTATGTCTGCAGAAGCTTCTCGCACTTCTCGCGCTCCTTCTTGATACCGTCGTCTTCGTAGAGGAGCTCCTCGAACAGCGTCTCCTTGTACAGCTCGCTGACGAGGCGGTTCTGCACCACTTCCTTGCAGTGGTTGACCAGCAGGTGCATCACGGCCTTGGGCACCTGGTCGGCAATGGACTCGCGCACAATGTTGAAGTACGAGGAGATGAGCGCGCGGATCAGCTCCGTCTCCATGGCTTCCCGGTCGGTGAGAGCGGGTTCGTTAGACTCGCCCTTGATTAGAAGTTAGCACAGCATTCAAAGGAGTATATAGCCCACAGTATAGTCGAGCGAAGCAAGGAAGAAAAAACTTACGAGGTGGGATGCCAGGCCGTAGCTTCGCGACGTGGGGTCATAATCCTCCTCGCGCGTCGAAGGCGCAGGGCGGACGACAACCTTCTCCTCACGGCGGAGGCTGCTCGAGAAGCTGGGCTCGGTGATCTGGCGGCCGTTGGGCAGACTGGTCGTCGAGTGCATATGCGAAAGGCCTTCTTTGCCGAAAAAATAGTTGAGGAATGTGTCCTTAGCACCACCAAGACCCTGGCCGTTCATGGGCGAGTGGGGGCGGCCGTTGACAGCCGCGGCGAGGCTACTGTGGCCCTCGTGAACAGCAGGCGAAAGGCTGCGCGAATGCTTGTTGTGTTTTTGCGACTCCTTGTCGCCATCCTCGGCGTCGTCGGCCTCGCCGTTGGCACCAATTTCCTTGAGGCGCTTGCGCTCTCGTCTCTCACGCTCTTCCTGGATCAGCTTCTTGCGTTCGCGCTCCTGCTTGGCGTTGACGACGTTGCTCATGGCAGCCGCGGCTCCGAGGAAGTTGGGGTGGTTTGTGTTGATGTAGGCGCGCTGAATCGAGATCAGCGACTCAACATAGGTGGACGACGGACCGAGACGCTCGCGCAGGAGATCCGAAACGGTCTCAATCAGCTTGGCCTGTAATCTGGGGAACCTTGAGAGCTCCGTTGAGCCGCAGGTGTGGCAAATCTTAATAAGCTCCTCATACACCAGCTCAACACAGCGCTGACTGGGAATCTCGAGAAGCTTGATCTGAGGCTTGACCAGCAGGTCAAAAGCCATCTCGGGAACAAACAGACTGGGTCGGGGACCGGTAGAGTTTCTGATGGCGGTTCTGATATCGAGAGCGGTGAGATTTGACGTCGGGTCGATCGATTCGAGAGAGCTGCCGAAGACCGAGTTGAAGATGTAGTAGATGCGAGCACCACCGCAGAGCTCCTTGGTGGAAATTTCTGTCGATGTACCGTCGATGGAAGAGATAAACGAGGTTGCAAATCTGGTCATGAGCTGCAGAATAAGAGATCCGCGATGCTCCTTGCCGCTGAAGTGCATGTCACCGTAGCTGGCAAGCTCTTGCTGGGTTTGCCCCATCAGAGTGTTGAGGCGGGCCTTGATGTCGGGCAAACGTTCGCGAATGTGTCCCATCAGGGTTGTGTTGAGAGTCTTGGCCAAGAACCGGGTGCCGCATCGAGTGGCAATGTTGCGGTAGGCAGGGTGGTGCTTGAAAAAGTCCATCTCGTCATTCAGGGCCTCCTCCATGGGCTTGTTGCCCTGGATGTCCTGCTGCGAACGGTTGACGACGCCGATGAAGCCCAGCTTCAGAGGGTAGACACGTCCGGAGAGAATATCCAATGCGTTGGTGCCATGATCCATCAAGTCAAGCTTGGTCAGGACACCAATGGTTCGGCGGCCCAGGGGATCGACATGGCGGGCGAGCTTGAGGGCCTCGGAGTTGACAATATCGACGTTGGCAGGCGAGACGGCTAGGACGATACTGTTGGGTTTGGCAATGTATTCGGAAATCAGGTTACGAGTCTGCTTCTCAATATCGGTCGGTTGGTCGCCAATGGGAACCTATGGTCTGTGTCAGAATCTGAATCGTGATTAAAAGTCTTGCCGGCGGTGCGCCTTACCTTGGTCAGACCGGGAAGATCAACCAGCGTCAGGTTAAGAACGTGTGGGGAGTAAATCTTCAGGTTGATGGGCTGTCTGTTGATTCCTTTGTTGGTGCCGGCGACACGGGACGTCTCGTTTTCAATCTCGCGCTTGACATCGGAAAAGTCGTTGAAGCGTCGGTTGGGAATGTGGTGGAATTCTGCCCACTCGGAGCGTCGCGCGCTGGCGGGAGAGCGAAAGCGGTCATCTAGGGGCTCCGGACCATTCTCGTCTTCCGGGACATTGATGAGCTGCAGGATAAGAGGACGGCGTGTCACGATGCCACTGCCTCGAGGCAGAAAATCTCGGCCGACAATGTTCTCAAGGACGGATGATTTGCCTGCGGACTGGGAACCAACGACGACCTATTGGCGAAGCATGGTAAGTAGCTGAAATTATATTTATAAACGGTTCGAACCAATGGGAGCATACAATTTGTGGGAGATCGAGAGAGTCACTGCCGATGGTGTTGAAGACAAGGTCTTGCAATTTGTTGACAGTGATGAGCAGGTCCTCGCCGAGGGCTGCCATTGTAGCGGTTGTTGAGGCGGCGTTTGGGCCTGGTAAGAGATGCGACAGGTCGTAAAAAGCGTTAAAGTTGAATCATTAGATGGCCGTCGGCCGCGAAGACATAGACGATGGATTGCGCTTCGCTTCGCGTCTCTCGAAATAGTTGACTGCTGGCGTAGTAGACTGCGGTTCACGTGTAGCCCTTGCGCCGGACTGGATGGGAGTGCGCAGTGACTGGCGGCGGTGCTTGCCAGGTACCCACTCACAGGGGCAAAAGCCACAACGAGCTGTACCTTGGCAACAGACGCAAAGCATAGAAAGGCGCTATGCCTTTTTAGGCTCAATTATGAACGCGACTTTATTAATGGCGAGATTCACAAATTATATAAATACGACGCTGTAGAAAACGCAACCTGGGGTATTGTTGTAGCTGGTTTTAATGCGCCGTTCCACTGTGTATTATATCAATAGCGAATAGAATGTTTGCAACTTTAACTGACCATACGAAAAAGCGTGTCTTGTTTTGGCGGTACATGCAGCGCACCAGCCACGCAACTCAGCCACAGCTCTTTTATAGTGGCGCCACAATTCTGATGCTTTTTGCCATCGAGACAGGCATTTATTCCATTCATTCCATTCATCTCATATGAACAGCAACTCATATCGATATTATGAGTACCTTTGGCGCCCCCGGAAAGCTACCATCGACGAAGCCGACTCCGTATGTCCAAGCTGGTTCCTCACAGGCGCTAGCGATTCTCTCGGTAAACCATTTCGGCATGCTAACTGTGCGATATCTGGTAGGCCGCAGCGCGGAAGTTTCCCTCTCGATCACGATGGTACGTGATATAGTGATATTTCGAGAGCAACAACCGAGCTGATGCAGATCTTTCACTGTAGGGGAATGCAAATCCTTCATGTCAGAATACCTGGCGTGCATGAAAAAGGCTCGAGGCGTCAATGAGCACGAATGTCGCAACCTGGCCAAGTCATATCTCTCATGCAGAATGGATCGGTAAGTTCATCACTGAATCCAGCTGGCAAATTGCATCTAGCTAACTAGCGCCAGCAATCTTATGGCTAGGGATGAATTCAAAAACTTGGGTTACGCAGAAGATACGTCCAAGACGTCAGCGACAGGCGGCGAACCCGAGCAAGGCGTCAAGGGGGAGCTACGATGGTAGCGCAACCTCAATTCTGTATTATATCATGACCTGTATATTAGCCATGTCAAATCACTGCATCTCCATGCCCTCGATTTTCTATTTTATTTTCATTCTCGACTGTGACAGAGACACAACCTGAAACTGCTGGTTGCCGTGGAGTTGCCGTCATCACTGAACCACAGCAGTGCCCACAGCGCAAACGCGACATCGACCGACCTACCAGCCACCAGCGGCGCGTTGCCTAGTCAACCCCACAGCGACGACCCTGGTCGGGCCGCGCAAAGTACATAGTAATTATTACCCGACCTCGCTCCGGTTCACGGTCATCCAGACCCAACCGTCAACAACCGTCTAAATCGCTCCGAACCATACGTTTCTCTGCTCCCCGTTAGCTTCTAATTATCACATCTTCTCTGGTCCAGCTATTCGCAATGTGGACTTCTCGCGAGCCGCGGCCGCGCAAGGTGACGCCGCCATCGCCTTCGTACATGAGCAAGGATCAAATGGGTATGATGCCCGGGGTACAGTAGCGGTGGCTTCCCGTCGTGCATTGCTAACCAGCCGTGTCAATTGCAGCCAACTACCTCGCCGACCTGCGTACTAACCGAACGCCGCGGCCAGGAGGTGCCCGACCTCAGCCTTCGCATTCCACGGAACCGTCACGATCGCTCGCCGGACGATTTAGCCTTGACGCTTCGCCACTGCAACCCCAAACCGCCAAACAACCTGATCATAATCGCGTGCCTTCGCACGTACCCAGCGTCAGTGCATTCAGCATGTCCTCTCGCTATTCCGCCATGAGCGGCCGTGGCCGGGATTATTATCCCAACAAGCCCACCGCGACGGGTCCCCTCAAGCCATCCGAGGTTGTGCCTACCGACACATACATGGAACGTGGCCAACGGTGGATGGAAAAGGAAGAAGCGTTTTCTCTGCGAGACGCTATGGAGCAGATGCACGTGCAAGACACCCCAGTTCAAAGCACGAATGACGACGAGAGCCGCATTTATCAGGCCGCCCTGGATGAGGCGGCGGAGCTGGTTTGGCAGCATCAAAACGGAGGCGGTGAAGCGCCCCGTCCAGATGGTCCTTACCGCTACCGCCCACATCTTAGGAAAGACAGCTATGCTCATGCGCGCACCGCTAGCATCGGTAAATACGGCAACGACATTGCTGCTACTGGCATGCGACGTGACGCCGGCTACCGCTCCGTCAGCAACAGCTCCAACGAAAGCGAAGTCTACACCACGAGCTTCCGCCAGTCCTCAGACCTGGGCCAAACTACCTTGGGCTCAGTCAACCACGGCAGCCAACGCCGCAAGACCTACGGTGGAATTGGAATCAACACTGTTGCCGGCGGCAGACGCAAGAGCAGCATGAACCGCAACATCAGTGGAGAGGTCAACAACCCTTTTTCGACCACTCAGATCTGGGAAGAGCCGGGTGCTACGACAAAACGGCCGAGTCCCGATATGGCTTCCCAGTCGCGTCGGACTCTAGGCAGTGTGACGCAGAACCCTGCTGGCCAGCGTCTTCCTGCCGTCATCACCCAGGATGTTGTGATGAAGCCTCGGGAGCGGGTTGAAATCCACCGCAACCCTCCCAGCCAATCTCACAACGGTCTGTACACCACCAACGCTCGTAGTGCGCCACGCGAGGATGATCAGGTGGAGCGCAAGAATGGGGTTGAGGTTCGCGGCCAGGACATTCGCGAGGCGACGAGCATGCGGTTGAAGGATCGGAGCGCCAAGCTCCCCGAGCCTTCTGCCGTCAGCGACAGTCCGGGGCGACCCATTGTAAGCTTTGATACTAACTGGAAGCCTGCGGGCGACACCACTGATGCCAAATCAGGCCGCCAAGCAACCGCGACGACGACATTCGACAGGCAGCAATCACAGCCTCACCCGGACCGGAAGCTTGTGGATGTCCCTTCGATCCTTGTTCCTGGCCAAGGGTCACCGCGTGTCCAACCGCGGGTCAAACCGCCAACTCGCGCGGAAATCCCTACCATCAGCATAGGTGATGATGGTGGTTCTCCGAGCAAAAGTTCTATTCCAACAATTAATATTCCAAGTATCGCCGTGGAGGAGGAGACGCCCAGTGGCCGCTCTGTGCCTACCATCAACATCCCTACCATTTCTGTGGGTGATGACGACGAAGATGCTTCAGCGCCTGGTATCCCTGTGATTGTTGCGCCCGACGACAAATCTCCTGCCAAGGCAAGCGGCAGCAAGTCGTCCGGTAACTCGCGGGCGCTTCCTAATCCCGCGTCCCGCCATCTTAAGCAGCGTCTGAACCCGAAGCAGCGTAGCCACTGGTCACCTGCCCCCGACGCTCGGTTCCGTGGCAAGACACTCTGCCACGAGTGCTCCTTTCCCATTGAGGGGAGATTTGTCGCTCTGGCCGGTGTCTCCGAGCGCTTCCACCCGCAGTGTTTCACGTGCTTTACGTGCAACATAAGCCTGGAAGCCATGGAGATTAGCCCCGAACCTGAGGTGGCGAGAAACGCGCGATTGGAGCGCATCAAGCGCAGGCAAGCTGGTGAGGAGGTTGAGGAGGTGCCGGGTGAGACAGAAGAGGAAGACGGCGACGAGCGCCTACGATTTTACTGCCATCTCGACTGGCACGAGCAGTTTGCGCCCCGCTGCAAGCACTGCAAGACGCCGATCCTCGGTGAGCACGTTGTCGCCCTCGGTGAGCACTGGCACAACGGACATTTCTTCTGCGCTGAGTGCGGTGATCCTTTTGAGCACGGCATGACGCACATTGAAAAGGACGGCTATGCGTGGTGCATCAACTGCCAGACGAAGCGAACAGAGCGGCGCGCGCCAAAGTGTAAGCGCTGCAAGAAAGGTGTCGTTGGTCAGTACATTCAGGCATTGGGAGGCGAGTGGCATGACGAGTGCTTCCGCTGCGCAGAGTGCCAGGGAGGCTTTGACGATGGCCAGGTGTTTCCTCGTGACGATGGAAGTATTCTGTGCACGAGCTGCCGCATGATTGAGCTCAAGCGATGATTCGATGACGACATTCTCGCTTTTTGACGCTGAACGCTGCTGGTTGTTATGATTATGTTACAACTAAATGTCTTGCATGAAGTTGATACGATTGTTGTTTGACTGGATAATTACGGATATTATGGTTAAATTTTGTTTACGGTTGTGAGTTGGCTACATATTGTTGGTTTACGCATGGAGTTCTTGTTCGATTTTGCAATACAAGCTCATTGTTTGGTTTCGGCGCTTAATTTTGGTTCATCAGAGTGAAGCCATGGTGTATTAGATGTGACTGTGTCTATCTGGTTGTCCAAATGGCCTCAAACAAAAGTCGTAAAAGAAAAACACCGGTGTAAGCACACAGGTCAAAGGCTTGCCGGGGGGGGCATCTGCCTTGGTACTGAGAAGGTGCGTATCGTAAAACAGAAAACCACGCGAGAAGAGAGAGAAAAGCACTGAAGACATTGTGGCCCCAAGTTTGGTGACAAGGGCCCTTCCCCCAAACGCCGCATAGTTGTATTAACGTCATTTCATACATTTTTTATTCGGTTTTGTGGTATTCGGTATCCGAAAGAGGCAAGCGCGCAGAAAAATGAGGCCAAAAGACGGCTCGGTTGTCGCTTGGCAGGCACTTAGAGGGGAGCACCGCCGACCTGCTCCTGGTGGACCTCGAGCGTGTCACCGTCCGCCATTTCGAGCTGTGAAAGCCGTTAGCGGAAGTTTTCATGTATTTGTGATACTGTACTGTGTCCAGATTACTAAATACAGACGCTAGCCAGTAAGACAAGGAAGGGAGAAAACGTACGTTGTCGGGCGTGTCGGTGGGCTGGACTCGCGTGCCATCAAACAGGAATCGCACAGCGGTCATGGACTTACCCTGGCGATCGCAGAATGCAGTCATAAGCTTCTCAAGCTTGGTGGTGCGCTTGATCTTGAAAAAGACCTCGTTGTTGTTGTCGGTGACCTTGATGTTGAGGTGCTCAGTGCCAGCGGGAGGGGCATCGCCAGGAAGACCGCCGTTGTCGTCAGACATGTTGATGTGTGGTTGGATATGTGATTTCTTTGTAAACCAGCAGTTTCGTGCGCAATCCTAGAGAGGTGCGTTGGTGTAACTGGATAGTATTGCGGGTGAGAAGTGGTGGGAGTTGAAAGAACAAAATAATCACGACCCTCTCGGAGATGGCGTCGTCGTTTGGAGGCACTGCGGCGGCGAGGGCACTGACGGGCGGCGAGCGCGAAAAGAATAGGTGGGGAAGCGCGCTGCTGATTGGTCAAGACGGCTGGATTTTAATGGGCGACCAGGCGGCAACGCGCAGCTGGCGCTGATGACTAACAGTGGACGAAGGCGCTGGAAGGCCACTGAATGAATGTGCTGGCAGATGCACGTCAGTGGCCTGCTGGTATGAGCGGCGACGTGTTTCAGGCGCCTGAGCTGCATTGCCACAGTGGTGTTTAGCGCAGTTGCTGCACGATCCTCTACTGGTGGTGTGAATCCCACGGCGTTGCAGTAACTCGGGTTCAAAAGACAAAGTTCATTTTCTGTTGACTTGACTCTATACAGTAAGACTTATGGCCAATATGTGTATACAACGAGGCGTTATGTCGGCGCTCTATCGTCCCTCTATACTGACACAGTAGCAGTGGAGTACCTGGTGTTGGTACGGCCTCGACAGTCCAGCTCTGACGTCGTCCACCTATTTGTTCCTTTACCAGCTCGATTACTATTTCAGGATATAACCCGACGCCAGGGTCTGCCGATATCAATGAGTTGGTTATGAATACATACCTTGCAGTTTAATACTTTGCACCTACTTTGACCCATTGCCGGATCCCGCTCAGCATGGTAGGTCTCGACGCAGACGGCTTCATATGATGCTAACTCTTGCTTAGGCTGGCAAAGATGATGTCGAGGCGAAGCCTCCATGCCATCCTCGAGCAGTAAGTTTTCCCTATACGCTACAGTGGTTGACAGAGCTGACCATTCAAGTGCGCAATCCAAGGTATGTGTATCTTGACTGCGTGACAGGCACAGGCTCACGCGTGCAGACTGCTTGACCAAGAATAATTACAACGAGGCCAAGTGTCAAGAGGTAGTCAAGGCCTTGTACACTTGCTGCGAGTCCTTTTACGAACGCTATGGTGACAGCGCGTCGTCTCCCAGCTGTCCGAAGCCGAGTCTGCTACGTCTCAAAATGAAGCAGTTCAACGATGGCAAGTAACACAGAATCTGTCGGGATACCATCTACGGTTGTTTATATAGTACGTGCTTTAGTTTATCCAGCATTGCATAGTAATAAAAACTCTGATATGTGACGCGCATCTTCGTATGTCCACCAGCAGGAAAATCAGGTAACGTTATGATGAGCGCCTGGGGTTTCTTCTAGGCGATCATTGAGCACGCTGGAGATCCTCATGGGACCTGAACAAGAATTGAAATGTCCTGTTCCGAGACTCTAATATGAATGCCGATGACATTATGTGAAGAAGAAAGAAGAAAGGCCCGCAGAGCTGGTGCAAAAATTGCGCTGCCCAAGTAGGCGTCCATGCTCGCTTTGTTGCATATTGTTCTATCGAGGTCTTACCCTGGACCGTTGGTGGTAATGGGAAGTTTAGGGAAATCGCGAGCTTCGTTCTTCAAACTCAGATTTATATGCGTTTATCTTTTATTTGTTTCCTTCTGGGTGCTTGTATTCAGTCTCGGTATGCGGAATGTCCGATGCTGAGAAGCAGTGAAGCTTCGCAGAGCAAGAGTTGCTGTTCACATAATTGGTCTTGTTCCTCCATGCAGGGTGAGACTACACTCCGCGATTCGGGGAACCCGTGATGCACCTGGGTACACGGCCGTCTCAAACCAGAAAACAACCATGCTATTACATCGAATAAAATGCTCCTTTCCAAACGCTGCGTGGAGATACAATTTCAGAGTATACGCCTAGAGCCTGCCTTGGCATGACCATCGCGCCGCGAGATGGCTCCATTGTGACCACCAGGGCGGCATGATGGAGAAAGAAGGATCAAATACCCATTCCGAAG
Organism: Aphanocladium album; assembly: GCA_029218145.1. Taxonomy (NCBI): domain Eukaryota; kingdom Fungi; phylum Ascomycota; class Sordariomycetes; order Hypocreales; genus Aphanocladium; species Aphanocladium album. The sequence goes on from JARDXD010000377.1 coordinate 70,114, forward strand.
TCATATTATCGTGATTTCACCGCCTGAGTATTTAATTGCGCTTTCTGTGCATCGCTTTCATCTCAAGGGGATGTTGTTTTTATATGCCCGACTAGACCCACTGGCCCCAGAGTATCCACCAGCGCCTGGAAGCTCGCGCCAAAAGATTGACCCGTGCAGAGTAACAAAACCGAAACCCTGCTCACAAAACTGCATCAGCAATCCAGCAAAGCGGCGCGGCTCGAGTCACGGCGCCAGTTTCCCAACAGCTGCAAACCCAAACCTGGGGCAACCTATGCGCAGCTCTGAATCGGTCCGTTTCTTGTCCTGACGCATCGACAAACGAGCGAGCTCTCACGAGCTCTGCGCAAAGGCCCAAGGGCCGCCAGCAACACTGAGCTGGTAACCGATAACGCATCGCAGCCTTCTGAATCGAAACCTAGGTTATCACACAATGTCGCCGGACTGGACTCGTAAGATGAACCGATATACAGGCCCCGTTGAGGCGGGCCCGGAGGTCGAAGAATTCGCCAACGCGCTCGACGAATGTCTCTCCCCGTACCTCGCGCCGTCAGAGAAAACGGAGCGATTGCTAGAACTCCCACGCCGATATTACGAAAACGCTCTTCGACGGCTAGCGACGAAGCGACCGAAACGCGTTGGCGGCAGCCACGATGATATGGACATGGACGTGGACGAGGCTGACGAGGCTGGTTCTGCTCTCAGCGCCGAAGAGACCAAAAGCATCGAAGGAGAGATCCAAACTTGGGACATCATTCGACGCCTCCTACCTCTGCGACATGCTGCTCTGAGAGCCAACCCATTTGATGACGGTCAGCACAATGACTCGGGAGACTTGCTGCAAGACTTCTTGCAAAGCAATCCCGTGGCGCAGGAGCGTCACGCAGTTCTCCAATGGCTGCAGACCAATGCTGCCGCGGGCCCGGACATTGATACTATGGTAGAGGACCTCCAAAAGAATGCCGATCGCGGAGACGTCATTGCCCACGGCTGGCTGCACACGCGATCCAAGATTAAGCTACGCAAGAGCATGACGGGCTGGCCGCATCTGCTCGAACGTCAGACACCCAGCATCGCTGAATCACATCTCAACTCAGATGGCGCGCCACTCATCACGAATCTCGATCCCGACGCGGTGACTCGCCAAGAACGGAAGCTGCAACCTCAAGACGACTACTTTGAGCGGGCAATCTGGCTTGGCTGCTTCGAGCACCTTCGGCGAGGAAATGACCCCAAAGAGATTCGCGACTGGTGTCAGGAGCGCACAGAAATGTGGAGAGCCATCTCAATATCTGCTGTACTATTCTCCTCTGACGAGAGCCGGGAAAAGGTCGACGCCGCCCCCGAGTCCCTAGCCCTGTGGCGACGCATGTGTTATGCTCTGGCGCGCAACCGTGGCTCCAACGAGCATGAGCGTGCAGTGTACGGTATTCTCTCCGGCGACATCACAAGTGTTGAAACTGTAGCAAAGACCTGGGATGATTACCTGTTTGCAAATTACAACGCTTTGCTTCGGACTCAGCTGGATAGCTTCGTGCTTGGAAAGTGTCCTCCGGATGTGGCTTCGAATCTGACACAGTCATTCACTGTTTTCGATGCCCAGCAATTTTACGGCATGGAAGCGGTCGAGAAGAGACTGATGCGAGCATTGGAATCCATGCCCGCCATCAAGGACGAAGCACAGGAGCCGATGAAGGCTCTGCAATCCGCTTTCATTGCCAACGACATTTCCAACTACCTGTTTGAGCAGGGTCTTCTGATCGAACTAAGCAACCCTACCAGAAGCCTGCAAGCAGTCATGGTCGGCAACGACCTTGCCGAGCATAAGTACTTTTCTCTTGAGCAGCACGCCGGCCTTCGAACTGTCACACACGTCTATATTCTTTACTTCCTGATGGAGAAGCAGCGTGCAGAGGATGGCCTGAAGACGGAGAATGCCTCCAAGAACTCGCGATTTACTCACGAATGTATAATTGGCGCGTACGCCGAGTACCTGCGCCGTGCCAGCCTGCAGGAGCTCATCCCTCTCTACTGCTCTATTGTGGAAACCCCTCGATGCTACAAGATCCTCGCGCAAAACCTCATTTACGAAGACGATCATGACCAGCGTCTGCTGCAGCTCAAGCTAGTCAAGAAGGCTGGTATTGATGTTCTCAAGTTTGTCGAAGAGCAGGCAGATCTGATGTACTACGAGCTCACTATTGACGCCGAACTGGCACACCGACCGCCGCCCGAGATTCACTTCAGAATTGTTAACGCCGGCCGCGCAACGTCGCGCCAGGGACGCGCCATCAAGCCTGACTTCTTTGGGGAAGAAGAGGACGCAATCGAGACCAAGCATGAGCACCTCATTCGTTCCATCGAGTGGTTGGCGCTTGTCCATGAGAAGTGGCCCATGGTTTTTTCCATGGGTACCAAGGCCTACAAATATTTCTTAAGTAAGTTACCGATTCTCTGCGTCTGGAACTGCCTGCTAACTCAAATAGCACACATGCATCTCAACGCTGCGAGACAGCTTATGAGGCGCGTCCCCTTTGGTGACATGCTCCGTGGGATAATGGAGCAGGACGAATCGGAGGCGCCACAGATTGATGATGTGCGATTCTGGGAAGACCAGCTGGAGAGGAGCGACATTATCGATGAGAAGCCAGAGCAGGTGACTTCTGATGCCCGCAACTTCCGCGATCTGGAGGCAATAGTTGCGGCACTGGATAGCCTGGAGACGATAGCATCGCTGGTGACTCTCTCGGCAGAGTACGTACCTGCATACGGCCAAAATTATCATCTACTAACAGACCACAGGATGCCTGCTACGAACCGCAAATTCTGGGCTGGTGTTGGCGATGGCATTAAGGCTGCCAAAGAAAACATGCAACCCCTTCTGAAGGGCTGGCTCGTTGCTAGCATTGCTAGTAAGAGTGTTTGCAACAAAAGATTGGTGACGCACGCTGACAATCAAGCAGATGGCGATGAGGAGCTGAGCAAGATTCGACGCGAATACCTCCCCGAGACGATCCTTGCGTACGTCAGCGCGCTGCACTTTGCCGGCACCGGCCTGTCGCGCGACAACCTCCTCGAGAGTATGGAGCTGGCGACGGTGGTGGCGGAGCGCAGCTCGGACCTGACGTCGGTGTTCTCCGCGACGAAGCGCATGACGGAGCTGGTCGAGGCGTTGGCAGCATGCAGCAAGGCGCTGGCCATTGCTACTGGGGAGAAGCGGGCGACGGGCGCCGGCAGCAAGAAGCTGCGGGAGATGGGATGGTCGCGCGACATTTGGTCCGTCAAGTCGTAGGAGTCTGCTAGAGGGGATTTGACTTGGTTAACAGAGGGCTGGGCAAAGGTTCTTTTTTAAGAATGTAAAAAGACACGGAAATGAAATCTTTTGGCAAATGCTGGAGAAAGGTTTTGTTGTATCATCTAACTTTTCCTGTTTATTTTGTATGGAAGTTTTTTCTTACAGTTTGGGATACGGCACAATGCTTTGAAAATGAATGACAACGTATGTTGCGTGTACTAAAGCTATGCATCGTACCTTGTCTGCTGCCTCTGTTGATTCAAGCAGGTGTGGCACACGTCACAGCCCGGTGTCCGGAGCCCCACGCGCCAAGGCCGCCGTGCCGACCACCAACTTCGAACCTCAAACGAGTGACACGCATGCTCACTCACCAGCTCACCATTGTCCACAGCCACGGTTCGCCATTGAAAAGAAATAGACTTTTTTTTTCTCATACCAAAACATGTCCGGATACCACCCGGACCAGGGCGCCACGCCACCCGCGCCGCCGCCGAAGCCAGGAAGCCACGAGGCCAGCCGCATGGCGACGCCCAGCGCGGGCAGCAGCTCCGTGCCGCCTCTCCCTCCGCAGCAGCAGCAGAATCAGCAGTACCCGGGGTCCGTCGGCTACGGCGCGCACGAGCCGTCGCAGCTACAGCACGCGCAGACGTTGGACGGCGTCGAGGGGGGCCAAGCGGCCGTGCAGCAGCATCTGGATGTGCCGCAGCCGCAGCCCGATCCGGGCGAGGGGTGGCTGCCGGAGACGCTGCAAGATAAGTCGTACGTTTATGTTTCCTCGGAATCTCGACACGATATCAGGAGGTCTTTTTCCTGGGGAGAAAGATGAATACACTGCTAACTGTTGCCAGAATCCAAGACTTGGCGGCGATCCTCGCCAGCCCCGCGCTGCTGCAGTCGCTCACGCACGCGCCAGCGGCCGCGCACCCGAGCCTGACGGCCTCGCACGCGGCGCTCTCGTCGGCGCTCGCGTCCAACACGGAGCTCGCGGCGCAGCTGTCGGAGCAAGGCGGGCGGCTGGCGCACGCGCGGTCGGCGACGCAGGCGCAGCTGCTGTCGACGCACGCGCTGGAGCGGCAGTGGCGACAGCGGCAGTCGGACATGGACCACGCGCTCGCGCCCTTTTCGCCGGCCGCGCTGTACCAGGAACTGGCGCACGGTGTGCAAGAGCAGGCGCAGGTGTGCCAGGCCATGGAGGACAGCTTCCTGGACGGCGGCCGGGGGAGGGTGGAGGAT
>JARDXD010000513.1:0-16244 GCA_029218145.1 Aphanocladium album
CCCTCTCCCCGACCGAGGCCGCCAGCCAAAAAAAAAAAGTGACATGCCCGCGCACCACAGAACCTCTGGCGTCGGAGGTACCGAATGCTACCTCTCACCCTCACTGCCACTCTCCCACTGTAGTCTGTCCCGCTATACACTCATGAAATACGCCGCCGCCGGCACCTTCGGACTCTCGCCGTGCGTCTAAACCAAGTTTTTCTCTCTCTCTGTCTGCCTCCCTCCATTTTCTTGCATTTGAAGAAAAAGAGACTTCCGGATCACCAATCTCCCCGGCCACACCAAAAACAAAACCCCTGGCTCAGCTGAAGATGACGACTATGCCCATACACACGTAATAAACCCGTCATCCCAAGTCGCCCTACTTGACACTTTTGACCGGGCCTTGCGCCGGAGATCTCCCTTTCTTTTCCAAGCTACATGACATTCTTCTTTTCCGTCCCATCCCTCCCCGATGACGCCGAAAATTAATTAATCATCAGTTCATTAATTTCAGGTCTAGCATTTGTTTCTTTTTATTTGGTTTCTTTGCATCGATGAATCTGTTCATTGCCCAGAGATCTTGCCCACTCACCTCCCCTACCTAGCCGCCAAACTACATACCAAGCAAAATCCTTGTACACAAGCCCTTTGTACTCTCTGTTCTGTTTTATTCCTTCCGTCTCACTGCCCCCTCCCCCGTCATTATGCTTTTCTCGCCATCTATCTATAGAATGAGACAAAAGTCTCTCCTCCCGCGCTTCGGCACATGGCCACGGCAACCCCCTCTTTCAGTTCCTCGGCCCATCCACGTTGAGGCTTTTCTGTCTGAGACCTTTCCAAGACAAAAAAGTTTGGTCTTGACCAAATCCGGCCATTCTGTGTTGGGCTGCCTCACCTCGGAACTAGCGCAATGCAGGCCAAATAGTTAGGAGGTAGTTAGTGACACCTTCTTTCCTTCTTCCCCGCCCTCTCGCGCGGCCGGCCGGGCTGCCCGATCACGCCCAAATAGGCAAACGGCCTTGTGCGGGCTTCTTTTCTGGGTCCCGTGATCCCTGTTGCAGGCTTGCATACGTAGTCGGAGCGTATTTTGGTGCAGAAAAAAAAGGGTACTTGTCGACATTGAATTTCGTACCATGCGCTTTAATGCTATTCGAGGCACTACTAGAAATGTGCATCCAACTTTGCACTACACAGCCTGTCACCATGGAGTGTTATCATACGTACCTTGAAAATGATCTAGAAGCTTGCCGACAGCTCAAAACGCTATTCTTCGTTCATGATGAGCAAACCTTGCCTCCTCGCCATCGACGTCTTTCATCATGGTATTTTGCCATCCACGCCCCCTCCATCTCATATCACCGTGTGTGTGTAATTTTTTTAAAATCATTCATCCGACAAAAACATGGATTCAGCCTCTTCCCCACGCGTAATCCTGCATAAAATTAACCGATACTCCCATCGGCTGATAGGCTAGTTTTTCTCAAACAATACCACAACAGCCTACTCGCACGCTACGACCAAGTAAAGGCTGAGACAAACGTCATCCTCCTTTTAGACTTTACCAACACACACAGAAAAAAGACGTTTCCTTGTAGACGCCACACAAGTCTTAGACATCTCACCTCCCCTTCTTTTTCCCCCTCTCTCTCATTTCAATTCCTCATCGTTCTAGGTTCAATCTGCAACCTGCATGGGCCATGCCAGCTGAACCCACCTTGGCAAGGCGTGGTGTCTGGCGCTGCGACATCCCGTTTTTGGTTCGTAGAGAAACATGCATCACAACGGGCTACATGCGACGTATGCCATCCCGTGTGTGTGTGTGTGTGTGTGTGTGTGTGTGTGTGTGTGTGTGGCTGGTGCACGAAGCTGTTTCCATTTTTACAGCTTTCCATTTGCCTATTGCTACGTAATTAGTGCTTTGCTTGGTTGCTGTTGGTGTGTGGTGTGTGCACGTCGTTTTTGCCACTGCGGCGTTGTATGTGGCTGCATTTCAATAGCCGCTGCCAAAAAACACACATCCCACCAACCATGACCGCTGCCACCAAAGACAACAGCTGAATGCGCAAAACCAACGCCCACCAATGATTTAGTTTTCATTTGTCACGTTTTGTATCTTTTTCCCACCTCTCCTCTGCATCAAATCGTCTGTGCTTCTTCCCTTTTTTTTTCGGCTACTTTTGACCGCACATGTACCTCGCTACATCTACCCCGAGAGATGATCGACCTCACCCTAGAGGCTCCGAACCGCCTGGTGCAGATCACTGCATTCCAGTCCGATTCTCTTACCCCTGCGCGATGCCCCAGGTTTGCACGTTTAAACCACGCGTTTTACCTTGGGGTAACCCCTCTCGCCCATGTGCGTTTCTTTACTTGGCAACGCCATGTTGTTGCCAACATTCCAGTACAGCGAGTGCCGCCGCCGCAACACACACCCACCACAAGCTTCCTGCAGCCGGCTGTCGAGAGTTTGGAAACTAAGCTGCCGTCGTCAAAAGAGGCTAAAGGAGCTTGCAAGAGTCATGATAGATTCGAAAACTGGAGGTGCGTGCTCAAAGCTAAACGCACTAGAACCTGCGTCGACTTCTACTCCAAAACGCTATGCCATAAAGTATAGCTTCCGTCGGCTCTTTCCATTCACAATCGCGCCTAGCTGTGAATCGATATGCTCATGAAAATACCATGCTATTATATTCTAGGCCTCCATGTAAAGCCAATCCAATATGCTCATAATTTTGTAGACCCAACCCTTGTAGATCCTACTTTTTGTTGCTTGCGAATCCCATATATCCATTTCGTATGCGCAAACCGGTCAACGCCACATATGCACGTCCAAAAGCCCACCAGGCTGATCCCTCCCTTCACTGCTCACCCTTGTCCGGGGTCGCTGTCCCGTCCTGCAGCTCTGTCGCGGGGACCGCCTCGATCAGCTCCTCCAGCCCGCCCACCGTCGTCGGTCCGCTCATGCCCGCGGGCGGCATCGCCCACCGGGGCAGCGGGCTCTTGTACGACCACGCGCCGTCGGCGTCCTCGTACCGAAGGCTGTGCAGCCACAGAGACAGCTCGTGGCTGCCGGGGTCCGAGTACAGCGGCGTGGCGCACACCTCGCACAGCTCCCCCGTCATCTTCTCGGCCCTCTTCTTCTCGTACTCGTCCACCATCTCGTCGTAGTAGACCACCGCCTGCGCCACCTCATCCTTGCCCATGCGCGACAGGCGGCTGATGATGTCCTCGTCCGTGTTTTGCGTCGCGTCCGGGTCGTCGTGGCCCAGTTCCATGCCCCATACGCGCTGGTTGGCGTAGATCGGATCGTTCTGGATCGGGTGTCCGAGGTGCTGCAGGTGTACGCGGATCTGGTGCGTGCGGCCCGTCACCGGTAGACAGCGCACAATTGAGTAGCCTGTATTCTTTCGTGTGACTTCTCCATCCGGGGACTGCATGGTTGCTGTGCGCGGGGGGTAGTATGCTAGTTTCTTGAATACCGTCCTGGCCGACTTGCCATTGGCTCTCACGCGGTTCAACCCAAGCTTGGGCGAAATTTGTAGAATAGGCATGTCGCAAACGACTTCGCCATCCGGGAATTCTCCCAACACTCGCGCAAGGTATTCTTTCCGCACTGTGCGCTCCTTGATTTTGATACCCAGGTCCTCGGCCGCTCTTGGGCTCTTTCCGATAAACATGATGCCGCTCGTGAGCCTGTCCAGCCTGTTGCACGGGTACGGCATAAAGTCCTTGCCGCGGTCCGACTTCATAATCTCAATGACAGAGTTGAAGTTGTAGCGGCCGGCCGGGTGGACAGGTACGCCCGCGGGCTTGTTGATGACAATCATGTCGTCGTCCTCGTGGATGATGCCCACGGGCTCCGCCGTCACGGGCGGTTCGTGGCGGTGCAGCGTGTGCGATATCTTGTCGCCGTTGCGCACAATGTACTCGGGGCCGACCCTGCGGTTGTTGACAAAGATGTCGCCGAGCTCCATGGCCGCGCGGTAGTACTCGAGCGGCCGGTCGCGAAACTCGCAGGCGAAGATGTCAATCAGCGTGCGCCCGCGCCACCGCTCCTTGCACCAAGTGTTGTACGTGAAGTGGTAGGGCTTCACGCGGCGGAGGTCGTCCTCGAAAACGTACGGCCGCGGCCACAGGTCGCCGGCGGGGGTGATGAGCGGTCCCGCGGGCGCGTCCATCGCCGCCGCGTGCTTCTCCTGTTGCCTCTTAATCTTGGCCTCCTTCTTGGCCTGCTTGTCGGCGAGGGAGAGCTTCTTGAGGGCCTCGACGGCCGCCGCGCCAACGGCGGCCTCGGTGATGTCGGTCGCGGCGGGGGCGGTCATGCTGAATCTCGCAATGTGTCGTGGGAGGTTGCTCGTTGTGTTTGCGCCGAGGATAGGGGCTAGTGGTCGAATCAAACGGCGCCTCAGCATCGAGAGACGGATGCGCTGGAGCTAAAACAAAAGAAAGCCCGTCTGCAGCAATTCCAACGCAATACTCCCAAATTCGCAGTTACCACTCTCGCACGCGACTGTGTCAGTTGGCTGTGCCCCTCTGCCCACTTCGTTAGTGACTCTGAAAAAATGGCGGTCGAAAATGGCAGAATTACAATTGCATGCTGACATAATACTCGAAAGGTGCACCAGCCGCAGCATTCCCAGGTCTCGTTTGGGCAAGGCTAAGATCTGGGGCCGCTCATGGTAGCCTCGGCTGCCACGAGCTTTCATCCACACAATCCTCTGCCAGCGCCGACTTGCCCGCTTCTTTGGCATGCAATTTGAACTTTGTCTGTGAATACCCAGATACGATACCGGTATTCGGATATCTATGCAGCTAGTTTCTCGGTTGGCAGCTCAATTATTCGCGAGCCACACGCCCCCAGCTATTTCGCAGCTATTGCGTTGCTGCTGGTGCAGATTCTTGGCGGCTTTCGCTCGCTAGTCGCAGGCGTATCCTGATCCGGCTGTACAAAGCATCGTATTCACGCTAAAATTCCAAGTTTTGGTGCAGTATTGCTTCACTCCATCGTCATGGTGTCTGCAGACATTAAGAACCGGAAGCGGGAGGACTATCCGTTCATCCTCGACTACCGTACACGCTGGTACGTTGAGATTGGCAGCAGTACTTCCGCTACATGGCCAGTAACATGGATGTACTCACCACGTTCAGGAACGACAACGACATGTATGATCATATGAACAATTCAGTTTATAATTTCTTGTACGCTTACCACGTGCCCACCCCTACACCAATGTGACCAGAGGCTAAGCCTTGACAGATTCGACTCCGCAGTTAATGCTTATTTGATTGAGCACTGCGGTCTGCTCCCTCCCACTGCTACCGAAACTCCTCTCGCTGTCCACTCCCATACGGACTATCTCGCATCGATAGCCTACCCTGCAGTTGCAGAGGTCGGTGTGCGAGTGAACAAGCTGGGCAAGTCAAGCGTCACCTATGAGGTCGCCTTGTTTGAGCGCGGCGTGGAAGGGGTCAAGGCTGTGGGTGAATTTGTTCATGTCATGGTTGAGCGCGCGACTGGGCGTCCTACAGCAACCGGCATGAGCGTCAAGTTGCGCACGGCCTTGGAGAAGATTCACAGGGACAGACTGAAGGACAGCAAGCTGTAGCTACTGATGGCCGCGACAGGTGATGAAACAGAGATAGCTCTACCGACGTCTGCCATGAGCATCGTACTGATACATGATGGATCGGAAGGCACTTATAGCGAGATGTAATATTATCATGTATATATCTTTATAACACATCATCTCCTGCCCTGATCGCGGATGGCCCCGGATTCTTGCTTAGTCCCTGCCTCCATGAGTCAATACCCGCTCAGCTACGAGTAGTTCACTTGCGCGTTTCTTTCGGAGCAGAGGCTGTCTCCGTCGTCATACGACTCTGCTTCAAAGATAGAGTTGATCTTGAGTTCAGCCTCACGCCTGCTTTAGTCATAATTACCTCACGAGAGTTGTCATGCTGTAATGCTCACGGACAATGACGCACCGCACTACCCTCGTATCGGGCTTGTAGGGGACTATTTTATGCTAAGAGGAAGATAGGAAGCTAAAACGCGGGGACTCTCAATAGATTCGATGAAGTTGGCGAATTACGTTATTAATGGCTTGTTTATCAGCCACTTGGGCTGGAAAGCACGCACAGGTAAACCCCGCGTTGTCTCACCGCGGCGTTGCATTTTAAAACGGTTCGTCTATGGCGATGCGCGAGCTGCTAGCTCCCGTGGTGCTCTCGTCCATGGGGTTTGCTGCTTCTCGACCTGAGAGATGGAGTCAAGCTGGCCGAAGACGGTTACATTTCACAATGTCCCCAAAGTTAGATCCCGCCAACAATGAGCGGCTCCCAGCCCATGATTGCTCTTCTCCGCGTTCTAGACTGGTCGTAGCGTCCGACAGACCGACTATCGGGTCTGCCGAGGCAGCCTCAACAATGGGATGACCATGCCGTCTCTGGTAAATTAATTGCGCTGGACTACGCACCTGCTCAGATCGGCAGCTGGTTAACAGCCACAAGATGGGGAAGCGGGGGAGGAAAACGCTTCGAGATTCTGGAAATTCCAGCTCAGGGGATGATTACAGCATGTGGTGGCGCGCCCGTAGATCTTGCCAAGCCTGGGGTCGAATTTTTATTACCTTTGAGAAATTGCCCGACCTTCCAACCTGGCCTAAAGCTTATCAAGGTGGTCGTGTGGCTTCTGGCCGAAGACCGGGATGGGGAAGAGGGAAGAAAGGAAGTTCATGAGAGGAGACGGCATGTTGTTTTGCGACCCTGCATTGAAATGCTATTTAGCAGGAGAGACAATGGCGAGATGGACGGTCCAGATAAACTTTTCTCTTCTTGGTCAAATCGATGTCGCATCACTACCACCAGCCTTATGATGTGCAGGAACGGCGCTGCAGGCGCTGAAGATCCTTTTCAGCCACCCAATGTCTCGGGTCCGCCTAGCACTTGTGCCCGCATGCGCATGCATCCCCGAACAACTAACACGTCAGGAAAGCTGTAAGTTGCCTCAGGCAACCTGCAGTATTCGGCAGATGGGGATAAGCACTCTAGCCCTCCTAGGCAGCAGCTAATCATTATTCCACCAACTATCCAGTTAAAATCCTCCTCATAATCTCTCTCTCACTTGTCATTTTCGGGGGGCGGGAAATCAAGGGGGTGTCAGCGGGGAAGCCTCGAGTTATTAGCGCTCACAAACGTCCGGCCAGGCCCGCCTTGGGTAGCGGCTGTTGTTAGCACGTTGTAATGTCGCCCATTCAGTGGGCAGCCGAATGGTGAGCCCACCAACGGTACATGGTCTACTTGCCTGTTCGGGAAGGCCGATTCTCCTGTGAGGGTCCGCGAAGCAACCCGTGCTGGTTCTATGCCTGTCTTTCAACGTAAACTGCTGGCCTAGGTGTTACGTGCGACTAGGGATGCCAAGATTGCGCAAATGGGGTCCGGATGTCCCTTAACTTCCTTCGTCAGTATGGGGAAGATAATGTCGATGCGACGGTCCGTGAGGGTCCTCTGGAATAACGGTCCGCGTGTTGTTGTTATAAAGTCACCGTGTTGCCCACGACCCTGTTCATAATCATTCAGTATATCTTCATCCTCATCCTCATCCTCAGTCTCATCTCTACATCAAATCCTCCTCTTCTTCTATTATAACACACCATCACAATGCGCTTCGCTACCGTTGCGGCCCTCGTGCCTCTGGCGCTTGCCAACCCCATCGCCGAGCGCGCCGAGCCGGCTCCTCTCTACCTCCACGAGACCGAGACGGACCTTGTTGCCCGTGGCGGCAGCGACAAGTTCACCATCAAGTTCAAGGAGGGCAGCCCTGCTTCCATCCTCAACAAGGCCGTTGGCCGCATCGCCGGCGGCCAGGTCATCCACCGCTTCGAGAACCAGTTTCTCGGCTTCACGGCCCGTCTGGACAGACCGACCGTCGAGATCCTTCGTCTGATTCCCGGCGTTGAGTACATTGAGCAGGACACCACCGGCGCCGTCACCGGCTACCGCTCCGTGGACGGCAGCCCCTGGGGTCTTGGCCGCATCTCCCACCGCGAACCGGGCTCCCAGACCTACGTCTACGACGAGTCCGCCGGTGAGGGTACCTGCGTGTACGTCACCGACAGCGGTATTGACGATACCCATCCTGTAAGCAAAGCAATTCCAGAAGCGAGTGTAGGAGTGACTTAATTGGCCTCACCTGCTTCGCCCCCCTAGCCACCGGGAAACCATCCTGGTATTCAGAAAGCCCTTTTTGCTGACCACTTCCCGATACAGGAATTCGAGGGCCGTGCCCACCAGCTCAAGAGCTTCGTGCCAGGATCCGAAATTGATGATAACGGCCACGGCACGCACTGCGCTGGCACCATTGGCTCGGCCAGCTACGGTGTTGCCAAGAAGACCACCATTTACGGCGTCAAGGTCATCAATAAGGAGGGTCGATTCTGGTACTCTGACCTGATTGCCGCCTACGACTGGATCCAGTCCGACAGCCAGAAGCGCGACTGCCCCAATGGCATCGCCATCTCCGGCTCCCTCGGCGGAGCCTTCTCTCAGAGTCTCAACGACGCCGCCAACAACATGGTTGACGCCGGCTACTTCATGGCCATTGCCGCCGGCAACGACAACCAGGACACCAGCAACCACTCGCCCGGCTCCGCCTCCAAGGTCTGCACGGTCGGCGGTACCCAGTACGACGACAAGCGCTACGCCAACTCCAACTACGGCCCTGCCGTCAAGATCAACGGTCCTGCCGTCAACGTCCTCTCCACCCTGCCCAACAACTCCACCGCCTACTACACCGGCACGTCCATGGCCACTCCTCACATTGCCGGCCTGGCTGCCTACCTTGCTGGTCTGAGCGGCACCAAGATCTCTCCCGCCCTGTGCGACACGATAGTTGAGCTGTCCACCAAGGACGTCATCACCAACCAGGTGCCCAACACTGTCAACAACATTGCCTACAACGGCAGATCATAAACTGTATAAACTTTGAAGATAAATTGTACATAGCCCTTGATGGCGAGACTTGGGTCTCCTTCTGTAAATATATAAGACCAATTTCAAACCCTCCGAACTACAGCGCGTTGGAATTGTACTTGCATAAAGTCCCATGTGAACTCTGTTCTGGACGTCTGTTGCGAATTGGCAGCCACATCTATGGCCAGAGCCGAAATTACTCGACTTCGATTAACAGAATCAGTATTAATTGCTTTGACACAAGCCCTTCCTCAAAATATACCTCACAACATATACTTTACGTAAGGGTGGGCTCTACTGGAACTCGTACGCGAGCCACTTTCCGTCCTCCTCACCACTCTGCAGCATCTTCTCGATAAACTCCAGATCCGCCAGGGCCTCCTCCGTCGACTGCGCGGGATCCTGCCTGCCGTCGCGTAAGCCCGCCGCCCACGCCGCGACCTCCTCCGGCACGCCGCTCGCCCGCTCAAACGTCCTGCTCACAGCCTCGCCGCCGGCCGGCGTCACCGTCACGGTCCCGTCCTGCACGCGCACGCTGCCGTTCTCGTACGCCACGTCAAAGTCATAGGCGTCAATGTGCGAGCCGACTGTGTGCTGGTACGTGCCCGCGGCGCCGGAGCGCGTCGTGATGAGCGCCGCCACGCTGTCCACCGGCGGGAGGTGCTCGCGTACCATGCCCGTCCGCGCGCTCACGCTCGCCGGCCGCGAGTCCAGGCGCGCCTGCTGCTGCGTCGACGCGTCCGACAAGCTCGTCGACAGCAGGAACAGCATGCGCGCGCCGGCGGCAAAGTGCACGCCGCCGTCGAGCAAGAAGCCGCCCTGGAACGAGGGCACCTTGCGCCACGCCGTGTTGTAGTACTTGGAGTCCTTGCCGATGAGCGCGCTCACCCGGATCGAAAAGTGCGTCACCCGGCCCAGATCGTGCTTGGCGGCGTGCTCCAGCGCAAAGGTGAAGCGCGGAAAGTAGCGCTGGTTTTCGGCCACCGAGAGCGTGGCGCCAGTGCGGCGGACGTCGTCGCTCGCCGCGTAGGCGATGAGCGCCTGTGCGGTGGCGACGTCCTGGGCGATGGGCTTCTCGGCCAGCACGTGCTTGCCCGCGGCGAGCGCGGCGCGCACAAACTCGGGCTGCGACGGGATGGGCAGGGCGATGATGACGCCGGTGATGTCGTCGCGGGCGAGCAGGTCAGAGAGGGCGCGGGCGGCGCCCGCATCTTCCGCGTACAGGTCGGGAGTGTTGCTGGTGAGGGCCGCGGCAGCTTCGGCTGATTTCACGGACCGAGAGTAGATGGCCTTGAGAGAAAGCAGATCGCATTGAAGAACGGCGGGCTTGGGAAGCTGTTAACAGGGTCTACTGTTTGTGAGGTCAAGAATGAGAAACTCACAATGTGCTGCTCCTTGACAAAGATGCCGCCGCCAATAATGGCGATTCCGATGGGGGCCATACTGAGAAGAGGAAATAAAAGAAAAGAATGGTAAAAATTAGGAGATGCAAAGGTGGGCTTCACAATCGACTGCCAGGTAATCGTAAGGTAAAGATATGTTTGTCCCAGATGCGGGGAGGGATTTTGCGCCCCGCCTTGATGAAGCTCTGCGACGAGTGACGCAATAACAGACATAAACCGGGTATATTGACCGTGATATTTAATTTTACATGGCTAATCTGCTAGTAAACAAACCAAAAAACCAACTGCTATTGGAATGAGACTGCAGCTGTTACCTACAGCTTCTCAGCCCACGGAATCCAGATTGCAACCCTGCATCGCCATCCAAGTCCGTCTCAGTACAGCACCACATTTGATCAATTTCTTTTCTATTTGCCTTTGTCCATTTCCAGGACCCCATATATCATTATGCCTCTTCAAAACGATACAATTGTTCGACACAGAGCCGCGAAAAGTGCCTCCGCCGTCGCTCACGCAGCACTCTCTCATAGCCCTCGTCATCCTCGAGCCGGCGGTCCGTCGGCGCGGCTGCCGATGCGCCCTCGTTTTTCTCGTACTCGTCGTCGCTGAGCGAATCGAAGCTGTCGAGGTGGACGCGCGCGAGGAGGATGCGAATGCGCGGCGCAAGCATCGCCGCTGCGGCCTTGTGGCGTCGGAGCCTGCGTTTCATCGACACCGCCATGATGTAGTAGTAGTTTGGTTGATGGTGGGCTCCAATGCAGTGCATATATCACCGCCCTGTAGGCGGAATCTGCGATTTTTTTTATATTTCCAGATGGGGAATGTGGAATTGGATGATGGAGGTTATGTTGGAGGGGAAAAGGAAAAAGAAGATACAAGAGACTGCCCAACCTGGCGGGCAAGAAAAGATGACGGCAGAGGACGTCAGCTCTCCAGGTGGATGGGTTGGCAAATCACCTACGCAGCAGTGCAGACTTACACATCACGGTGCATACACAAGCCTTGCGCTGCTGCCCACCATCATGCAAAGTATCCCTGTCGCGGAAGTGCGTGCAGCTAAACTCGTTTCTACTGATGGTGTTTTCTCCGCTGTCCCAAACGCCTTTTCCCGCCGTTACAACAACTGTCTCGCATTGCGAGATCAGAACCTGTATTTCTATATGAACCCAGCTTTCATGCAGTCCGTGGAATTGTTCCAAAGTCAGACGTTTTTCGTTGAATGATGGCAAGTTTTGTATGCACACTGTCCCCTCACAGCCTCCCCCCTCCAATCGCAAGTCGCCAGCGTGGCCCTGCATGAGCACCACGTCTACCAGCCAATCCGCGCACATCTCATCGCCCACCCACACCACATCGATTGCGGCGCGGTCCATTGAGAACGTTGGAAAATGATGCTCCACTGTCAGCGGCGCATAAATGTCGTGGCGTGGCTGCTGCGACAAAGGTAGTTGATCAAGGCGGGTTCCTATATTGGCAGACAGTCACGCAGGCGCGAGCCTCAGAGTAAACCAAAAATAAAGAGCATCATATTTCTAGCCAGGATATACGAGCATCAAGTCATGATAAATCCTCTACGCCTGTACATAGATTCAGCACACTGTGGTGCTAGACCAACCCAAGGGTAAAAGCCCCCGACGCCGTGACAAGATACAAGAGCCAGTCCCCGACACCAAACTTCCGCTACTGTGGCATCTTCGCATATGACCCCTAAAAGTAGAGAGAAAATATATAAGAGGAAGGGAAAAAAGTATGAAACAAAAAAGTTCCCAAAAACAAATAAGACAGTCGTAATATTAAACAAGATCATCTGCGTCGTCCATGTCTTCCTCGATACCATCGAGAAAGTGGTTGCCGTCGTATTTTGCAATCGTGGGCAAGTCCTCCTTAATTGGGAATCCGTACTTGAGCACACCAGCCTCACCGCCGACAATACCTGACGGTGGCGTAGGATGTCCTTCTCGTAGCCACTTTTGCAGCTTCAAGGCCGCCCGAGAGACTTCCATGCAAATGTGCCAGTTGTCTAAGCCGATGGATAAAAGTGCAACAACCATGAGCATCTTGGAAAATCGGGCGGGTGGCGTGTCGTGTCCACTGGGTATCAAGCCGATCGTCATCCAGTGGTAGACACCAAGCACCGTCTTCCACTGAGCTAGCGGGATCTCCCAGATGCTAATCCAGAGTTGCACAAATTCGTTGGAGTCACAAACGTGACTAGTCGGCACGCGGGCCAAGATGGCACGGCAGTAAATGAGTGCCACATTGCGAATAATCCGGTACATAAGATCTGGGCGCTGAGGAGTCGTGTAGTGGTCACTTCCGCTCCTTCCAGGAGATGTATTCGGTGTGGCGGCAGCCTCATCCTTTGGCGTTGAACTTTCGAATACGCTGCTAGAGTATGTGTTGTTAGGCGACTCGTCCCATTGTGCACTGGTGCCGTTGGAAGATCTATCCGCGTTGGAATCGGCGTCGGTTAATGTCGGCTGTTGAATTTGGGGCGGTGGCATTTCTTGAGTCCGTTGCTGATGCATCAGCATATCCTCTTGCTGTTGCTGCTGCTTATCTCCCCTCTTAGGTACGTTCTCGGGGAGCATGGAGATACGCTGATAGGTCCACGCTGCCAACTCGGCGATTTGCTGAAGTTGCTCCGCACTTTGCTCTTCGGGTAACTCCAGGACAAGCTTTAGCAGGTTTCGCATGTCGTCGAGAAGCTGATTTGTGTGCGGGTGCAGATCGAGTGTAGACGCCGGGCTAGAGAATGGTGGCCAGTCTGACATGAAAGGTGAGTTGAACGATACTTGGTAAGGTACCATGAAATCATCTTTGAAATCGAATCCTTCCTTATCGAACATCGAGGTTGGTATTTCGTGTGCCAGAGCAATGGTGATGTCGTCCCTAGTTATGCGTTAGCGCTATCCAGATGAATGCAACATGTCGTCTTACGTGATGACAGTCTTGGCTAGGAACCCCTGCATTCCCAGTGTTTGGAAACCACCCCGAATTTTGATCATTGATTTGAGACCGAGCATATGAGCCTGCATCTCTTCCGTCGTACCCCAGTACCACGAATCAAGGACCATTTGCGCCGTACCCATGATGACTTCATCACTGAGATTTTTGCCAACCTTGGCAATGTGTTCGTTGATAAGCTTGTGTACAGCACTCTTGTGTGCCCATACTACCATCTTTGGTACCTGGCCAGTCTCATTCAGGAAGCAAGCGGATGTGTAGAGAATGATTTGTAGGTTCAGCGGTGATTTGATAGAGAGCGGCACCCAGTGCTTCATAAATCGGTTGCTCGGTTCAGGCGCACCGTCTACCGCAGCTTTGAAGCGACAAAGCAATTGTAAATCTGGCAACGTTAGTGAGACAGCTCTCATAGTCAAACACACATGGCGACGCACAGATTCGGACAAGCTCAATATTTAGCTTGTTGAGAGTCATCGGGAGGTTATGGAGGTGGTCTTCGTAGCTGCTAACTTGCAGCGGTGGTCTTGTAGCCCGCTCTGCCATGCGTAATAACGCTCTCGAGTCTAGCGTATATTCGTCATTGACAACCTTTGTGGCAAAGTTGACTCGAACTTGGAGAATGGTTTTGAGCAGCGTTCGCATGTTCTGGGGCTGCAACAGACCCGTCTCATCCTTGACGATAATCTTGAAAGGCTGCTCCTTGCCGCCGGCTCCATTGTTACTTCTAGAGTTCATCTTGTTCTCTTCACCTTCGGTGTTATCGGCATTCGTTAAAGCACGATTAGAGTTTTGGCGTCTGGGGAACTTGACAGAAAACTTCGAAGAGCCATTCTTTTCGATTTGTTCGCGGGTCTCACGCTCCAGCTGCAGGATGGCGTCTTGCAGCTCGCTGACGTCGAGATGGGAGTAGGCCGGACCTTCAACGACCACTTTTACGTCGCTCGGTCGGGTGCTTCCTTGGTTAGAGGCTCTATAAGTGACAGATGAGTATTCGCATTTGGATATAGCATTGCAGGGGTGATGCCTACCTTCTTGTGGTAGTGGTAGTATATTCGCATGTCGTTTGGGGAAACCTGCGCAAGCAATTTGTGCAAGGTTGACCTTGTGAGCACTGGAGAGATGTTAGTATGGAGACCACCAGTCGAGTCGCAAGCTGAGCCAGTAACCTTTTGTTTTCGCCGACGACACTCTGTACATGAGGTCGCATATCTCGTCTTTCCTTGACCGCGATGGGATTGCGATCCCTGCGCTTGCGGATTGGCAGGCATTTTGACAGGTTTCGTACGCGGGAGGTGTGGTGGAGGGGGCGCGCGGCCCAGATACGAGAAGGCGTTGGCAACGGACCGGAGCCAAATCGGGCAGAGGGCGATCTGTGGAAGAACTGGAGAGTTGGTGATTCTATCGAGTAGGACAATGTCCTACCGAGACGTCGAGCAGACAGCGCAGCCTTGCGCAGTGTCTGGCAGCGGATTGCGAAGAGAAACGGGCAGCGCAATTGAGGCGATTCCGGCGGCGGCGGGCTATCGTCCGGTGGAAGGAGCGTTTGGTGGAGGTGGCGGTGGTTCAGTGGGCTTCAGGCGCTGAGCCCGCTGTGGACGGGCGGCGTGGCTTTGGGGGCCTATTTCAGTGGTCGCAAGGCGGAAGCAGCCATGTGTCTCGTCGTAGGTCGTGTTGTGGGTGGCAACAAGAGCAACGAGAAATACCACCGTGAGAATACTGGATATAAGAGAGGAAGCAAGTAAGAAGGATGTAGTAATGGAAAAGAGACGAAAAGAGCGACGAGCAGGGAATATTAGAGGCGGCGCGGGACAGAGAGCGGCATGGGTGGGTGGTTTTCCTGGCTCTAGCGTACTTTTGCAGGGCAGGTTTCAGTGGATATAGGCTGCTTTGGCCATTTAGGCCTCGTTGCCCGCGCTGCTTCTAGTATCTACTCACAACTATCCTGACTTGGGTACCTTGGTGTGAGTGGTGGCTGCTGGTGGAAGGTGGGTGGTGGATGTTGGATGGATGGCGCCGATGGAGATGGTGGGCACGGTGGGCTAGACCGGGGGCCGGCCCTCAGCGCTACTGGTACCCAGTCAGTACCTTTTACCTGGCAAATGGCCAAGAGAAACCACCGAACACCGGGAAGGACCAGTAAGTGGCAGTGGCAAACTGAGTAAAGAGACGACGAAAGGGGTGTCAAGTTGCCTGGTTTGAATTAGTGAGCGGTGCTGATTCTAATAATGCTTCCTGAGTTGCTACATGTCGACCACCACCCCAAGAGCCACGACAACGCAAGTGCACGCTTGGCTCTCTCTCCAACAAAGATAATATGGGCCTTTCGAGAAACTGCCTATTAAGGTCAAGCAGAGGCATAAACCACAAGTACCGGGTACTCATTACATACTGGAAGCCCCTCCCGGACAGTGCCCGTCTCTGCAAGCTCGCCAGCGGACCAGTGTCCCTTTGCCCCCCTCAGCGCTCGCGATGCTCTCTTCCGAAGCATCGTTGTCTGGCAAGACGGTCATATGCTTGCGCTCGTCCTTTTTGTGCTGGTCTCTTCTGGGCCCTGTAGGCCCCTGCTAGGCGGATTCTGCAGACGAGTGATTATCATCTGCAGCCAGTGCCGGACGCCACAATACGACGAAAGTCCCCGGGCGCTGGGCGCGCATCTGCAGCGACAAGAGACAGCACAGCTACTGGTAAGCGGAGCTCTCCACGGGCGCTCAAAGACTACCGAACGAGAACTAGGTACCCCGTACACAATGCTACCCAAGTCCTCAGAGCTGGATTACAACGCGACCTAGGCTAGAATAAGACCGGTGCGCTGAGAAGCGGGGAATGGGTTGGTGGACGAGAGGGAATTTGGGGGGGAGGGGGAGCAGTAGCACCATCAGCCGGCAGCTCTCATCTGCTGGTCGAGAGGGGCGGGGGGTTTCT